>LT642820.1:0-10420 GCA_900128585.1 Stramenopiles sp. TOSAG23-3 | reverse complement strand
GTATAAATCAAAAATACTACGCGTACTACCGTTGTATTTGTTTTTAATAATAAAAGTAGTACGGTAGAATCCACAGTGGTAGCACAGCGTGGTTGGTTTGTCCTTCGGGGGGTGCGGGTGTTGGTCATCTTATGGGATTCTTTAAGTTGATGCTATGTCGTGTATTATACGAGGGTACCCGGCGGTTGTACAGTAATTTAATAAAAAGATAATAAATATTCCAGTATTTTATATTATTAGAGTGTGTAAATAAGGCTTTAGTATATATAAAATAACTAAAAAAAAAGGCGAAGGAGAAGAAGAAAGACTATAAATTAAATTTAATAAAAGGTTTTATCAAACGTTCAGGTACTGAGCTGGATTTGTCAAAGATTTGTCATCTGCCTGCCACCACCAACGCTCACAATTCCCGAACTTTGACCCGTTCGCCTTTTTCTACACTTCCTTTCTTTGGGTTGTACAAATTCAAGTAGTGGAGAGTTTCCAACAGGCGGTCGACGCCATTGATCGCCCACAAGTACTTTGGCATCATTCGGACGGACACCGATATCGACGTAGACAGGCTCTCTACGGCGTGCCAGTACCCTGCGGGTATAAAAAAGGCATCCCCGGGCCGAACGTTCACCTCTTCTACTTGAATATTTCTGTACAAAGGGTACGTCGAATTGTCCGGTTCCCAGAAGTTAACGGACGACAAGATGGCGCCCGGGTCGAACCTGTCCGTCGAGGGGTAGAGGTGTTTGGACTCGGTAGGGCTGGCAAGGTACACCCGCTTTTCCCCCTTCAAATGGCAAAGGACGTTGAAGGAATAGTCGTAATCGTAGTGCCAGCCAGTCCGCGCACCGGCCCCACCCATCCAAAAGGCTGTTTCAAAATTGCCAAACTTGTTCCCTCCGACCATGTTTTTGGAGAGCTGGTCAAAATCCGTCAAATTGTTCAAGTCCTCGTACAGTTTCGGTTTTCTTTCCAAAAAGTCGAACTCTTCCGCTATGTAGTACAGCAGCCCCGTGAGCTGCTGGTACTCGCGAACATCCTCCAGCCCAGGGTGGCCCTTCAACCACTCGACGAACGCATGGAACGTGGTTTCGACGAACGGAATGTTTCGCTGCTCTTGGACGCCGGTTTGAAGCACCACAGGCTCGTTCTTCCCCACCGTGTCCTCCAAGTACGCCAGATCCTTCCACTTCTTGAACGCTGGCCAGTGGCTGACCCCGTTGCGTACCAAAAGGGGGCGCCCCTCTTTCACGGCCTCTGCCAGCCCAGACACAAGAGCATCCCGCCCCGAGCCTTCTACCACCTTTATCTTTAGGTTTGGTACAGCATATGGCGCCGTCCACACCACAACGTACCACCCAGCGAGAAGCGCAAGGAGCGGCACCAGTACCACTGCGAGGATGGCAACAGCCAATGCCCCACGACCTTTCCACGCCATTTGTGGTCGGGGTGGTGGGTGGGTGTTGCGGGTAGGTGTTGGTTTCTGCCAAACCAACCCACACGTAATACTAGATGATCTATCTATGAATCCTTTTATTATATGATATTTTAATAACGAAATTCATTCAATAGTTTTATTATCTAGACGATAACTTTCTTTCAATATTATTATATGTATTCTATTCTTTAATTCTATATTATTTCATAATATAAAACTATGTATCTTTTTTAAAAATAAAATATTCAATCAACTGATGATCGATAAACCCCCTTCTTGGTATAATATATTTTAGCTATAGCTAATAATAAAATATAAAATAACAATCATATCTCCTCCTCCCTCATTTTTCTTCTTCTTCTTCTTCTTCTTCTTCTTTTGTCTTCTTCTTCTTCTTTTCTTCTTCTTCTTCTCTCTTCTTCTCTCTTCTTCTTCTTCTTCTTTGTCTTCTTCTTCTTCTTTTTTGTTTTTTTTTGGTGGTTGGATTGATGATGAAGAAGGATTATTCTTCTATTTTTTAGACTAAAAAATTTATGTTGAAGAAGATGGAGGATTGAAATATAATATATATGAATAGCATAGAAAAAAAAGAAGTAAAAAAAAAAAACATTTTTTATTAATAATCTATTTTATGATAATAATATAATAGTAGAGAAAGGAGAAGTAAAGAGAGATGCATGGTTCTAAATACAGTCCTTGAACGGTATGGTATGTATTATTACCATGAAAAGTTTCGTTTAAAATTTAAGAAGACGTTTAATGATAGATTTTTTCCATTATTTGTTCGATTTTTAAACCCTTCCGTTTTCAATCGTTGTGAACGAAACGAGAAGGACTGTCTTTCCGTGTATTTGTTTGTTGTACCTTGCTCTTCTTTTCTTCTTGTTCAACCACCATGCTCGCCGTGCCGTTGAAAGAGTCGACGAAGCTGGACTTTTCCGACTCGTTGGGGTCATACATAAAGAAACACTTCACGGACGTTGCGGATTCGACCGTAGAGGAGAGCATAAAGAAACTGAACTCGATGCGGACGGAAGTGCTGAAGGTCGCTTCGTCCCAGAGCCCTAGCACCGAACTCTCCATAAACTTACTGAGCAGGTACGCGAGGCAAATTTTGATGATGAGAGACAAGTTCCCCGTCGGAGAGAGCAAGAACGGCGTCCAGCTGAGTTTTCAGTGGGGCGACGCGTTCAAACCGAAGAAAAAGGTCACCCAGTACAGCCTCACCTACGAGCTTGGGAGCGTGCTCTTTAACCTTGGGGCGGCGCACAGCATTGCAGGGCTCAACTGCGACCGGGACAGCGCCGCGGGCCTCGACGTCCTCAAAGTTAGCGCCAAGCACTTCCAACAGGCCGCCGGCGTGTTCGGCGCAATAAAGGATTCGGTGTGCCCGCAAATGAAGGGGGCTACGTCGTCCGACCTGTCGCTGGAGGGGCTGCAGATGATCATAGACCTGATGCTGGCCCAGGCCCAGGCGCTGTTTTACAAAAAGTGCTTGGAAACGCCGGCGGCGAAACTGACCCGGGGAAACGAGAAAATGAAATCCAGCCTTTGCGCCAAGCTGGCCGCAGAAACGGAGACGCTGTTTTCCAAAGCGCTCAAGATAGCGACCAACACGTCGTTGGCCAGCGTGCTGAGTGGCGTGTGGATCAACCACATAAAGCTCCAGAAGCACTGCTACGCGTCTGCGGCGTGGTACAAGCAGAGCGAGGTCGTCCACGCGAACGCGGAGAAAACGGGGGCGGGGTACGGCATGGAGATAGCCTGCCTGGCCAAGGCAGAGCGGGAGTCCGAGCTGGCAATGGTGGAGACGCAGGCGAAAGGGAGCAAGATCGGCCACCCCGAGCGCTCCAACGTGAGCGGGCTGCTGAGCAAGATTAAGGCGCGAAAGAAAGAGCGAGAGGAGGACAACGAGCTGATATACTGCGAGTCAATCCCAGACGAGAGCGCGCTGCCTACGATCGAGGGGAAGGCGATCGCGAAGGCGATCGTCCCGGACACCATCCCCCTCGGCACCGGCGGGAACAGGCTCACCGCGGAGGACCTCAACGCCGACCTGTTTCGCACCATGATCCCAGGGGTCGTTCGAAAGGCGGCCCTGGAGTACGAGTCGCAGCTGTCCACGATGTTGACAGAAGTAGAGAAGCAGTGCAACAGGAGCAGCCACTCGGCCAGGGAAGTCCTGGCGTCGTTGGGGCTTCCGGCCGCGGTGGAAGCGCAGATCCAGTCCGTGGGCCTGCCCGACAGCGTGTGGGGCAGGGTGCAGGAAGTCAATGGCGTAAAGGGGGGAGTGGCTGCGTTGGCGCAAACGTTGGGGCGAAACTCTCAGGCTGCGCAGGAGGCGCGATCGTTGCTTCAGCAAGTTCGGGCTGCGCTCGAGGCCGAGGCAGCGGATGATTCGACGCGCCGGGCCTCGGAGCAGCACCAGCAATGGTCCTTGTTGGCCCCAAGCAGCTCGGTGAACGTTGACTTGATGAACGACCTGACGAACTACGAGAATTTGCTGGAGAGCGTCGGGCCGTCCGACGCCTTCGTGGGCAAGCTGCTAGAGGACAACGGGGGAATATTGAAGCTGTTGGGAAAGACGCGGGGCGAGCTAGCGTCGAAGATGCCTCCCATGACCGTAAACACGGTCGCCGCTGCGGCCCCGGTTCGGAAGAAACTGGTCGCCACGCTGAAAGAGTTGAGCACAAATCTTGCGGAACGCAGCGCCCTGCTGAGGGAGTTGAAGGGCTCCGTGGGTTCGGACAACATCGTGGCGGCGCTCATGAAGGCAGGTTGCGGGACCTCCAACGACCTGCACAACGAGTGGACCGACGCCCACGCGGCGTCCTTGTTCGACTTTGAAAAGAGCAAGTTTCAGCCACAACGGGGAGACATTGGCCGTAGCATGAAGCTGCAAACGGAGCTGTTGGACTCCATAAAGGTGCAAAACGTAGAGTTCCAGCAGTTGAAAGGGAAAGACCCCAACACGAAGCATCGGGAAGTCGTACTGGACGGAATCAATCGTGCCATCGACTGCTACATGGACATCTACGAAAAGGTCAAGCAGGGCGAAACATTTTACTCCGACATGATCAGGCACCTTCAGCAGCTGCTCCAGACCACAAGGGACTTTTGCCAAGGGCGCAGAATGGAGGTCGAGGACTTGGCGAACTCCATCGAGGCGCAGAGCCGTGCATACGTGCAGATGGAAGCGGACGCGGCGTTTGCTAAATCCCTGGAACGTTCAAAGTCCACGGAGGCCCGGGAGGAGGCCGCTCGAGCGGACCAGATGGCGAAAGACGCGGAGCTTGCCATGCAATTGCAGAACATGGGGCGCGGCGGCCAACAGTATGCGCCGCCACCTTATGGCGCTGCGCCGACGGCGCCGCCCCCGTCGTTCGCCAGCGACGTACCTGCGTATTCCCCACCGCAGGTCTCCTCGTTTGCACCGCCCCCAATAAGTGGGCACACCGTACCCCCATCATACGACTCCGTCCCAAGCTATAACACCGGCCAAGGCAACCCTCCCCTGCCTACCTACGGTGGGTCCCAAAGCAGTGCGAGTGCGTACGATGCCCCCAGGCAATCGTACGGTGGGGCTCCGCCCGCCTATGGCGTTTCCGCCGTTGCCAACGGGGGCAACATGGACGTTGAAAACGAACGCTTGGCTGCGTTGGACAAATTCGATCGGTAAAAAGAGGACACGTGTGTCTGGTCTCTCTCACCGGGTCTCTGTGTGTATTTTGTAAATAGATAATAATAAATGGACAATTTTTTAACATTCCGGTGTAGTCCTAGACGACGGTCAATGAAATATTAGAAGAAGCAAAAGAATGTTCTTCTGATAAGTATATTTTTAGTATACATTATTTCGATAGAGTATATTTGTTTTCTTTCAAAATAGGTTTTAATTTATAAATAATCTCTATACTGAATTCGTAGGCTAACCGTTAGTTCCAAAATGAATGAGTATATACAGGTAAATAGTATAAAAAAGGGTGTTGGTGTTGTTCAGTGTAAAGTGTAAATCGAGGAGTAAAGAAAAGGCGACCGTTACCAAAAAAAATAACCAAACAACAAACAACAAAACAATGACAACAAAAAAAACAACAAAAAACGAGAAAGAAAGAACAAAAAAGAAAGAAGAGAAAGAAAGAAAAGAAACAAACCAAACAAACTACCAGAAAATACCACGAGCAAAGTAACATTGGGGGCAACAAAACGGTTTTTATAAACAGAACCACTATTTGCTATCTTCAAATTGATTACAAACCAGGAAGAAAAGCGGAGTTTCGTTTTAGACATAGAGACATACGACGTTGTATGCGAGCGAGGGAAGGCGAGCGTAGTAGACTGCAATGAGGTTTCGTATATTGAGCGATACGTCTCACTCTGGGCTCCAGCAGGCCAGGAAAGAAATTCTAAATGCTAAGAACACAGAGCAACGGAACCGGGCGGCGTTAAAGCTTTCCGACAAAATGGAGCTGGCGAGCGGTTTTCAATCGAACGGTTCCCTGGGGTATCGGAACAAGGCGCGAAAGCTGCTCGCAAAGTTGGGCGGAGACGTGTCGAACTTGAAGCGAGACATTGGGGACATGCGGACGAAGCGAAAGAAAGAGTTAGGCTATCCGATCACGCCGTTGGCGGAGCGAAGAAAAGAAAGGAGGAGAAAGGATTTTGCGTACGACGAAAACGCATTGATTACCAGCCCTGAGCCAACGCTGTCGAGCCCAACGAAGGGTAGAAACTTGACCAGCGAGCTGCAAATGTTAACCAGCGACGATGCGAACTGGGAAGAAAAGCGCCCGAGCAGCCGCGGAAAATTGGTGGTTCGGCACACGAAGAAGACCATGGGTTTACACCGTATGCACAGCAAGAAAAAGATCGGGGCTAGCGCGGGCAAGAAAACCAGGGAAAAGGCCGTGAGAAAGAAGGAGCCGTTGACATCCAAAAATTTGAATCGTCTGAGCAACAAACAGTTCGTTCCGCCAAAGCTCTCCATGCAGGAAAGAATTGACAGGGACATCAAGAAGGCAAAGAACATGTTCTTTATGCAGAAGGCGGAGAGCTCCAGGGACAGAAAGCAAAAGGTCGGGCATCCAGCACGACAGGGAGCGAAGAGACCGACCTCAATATCGTCGAGCGGGCTTCGCATTCTCCCCAACAACGAAGAAACAGAAGGTCCCAAACCAACGGTTCCTACCCTGAATACCCCGGCTCTGCAGCACCGCAGGGAGGGGGGCGCAGCTGCCGGGGACACCATGGACCGGCAGGCAGGGAGCGCAGCAAGCACGGAAAGGACAGCGACCACGTTTCGATCTTCAGAGTCAAGCGCCACAAGTCGCGGCAGCAGCGGTCGAGGAAGAAACCGTCTGCTTCGCGATCCCGCCGACGTCTGTTTCTCTGGTCGGTCGTACGAAAGGACCGCAGTGCGGCCCGGGATGGAGTTTTACATGCAATACTTTCGAAGCAGCATGTCGTTTGCTGCATTTGTGGAGAACTGGAAGTACATCAAGATGCCCGCAACGCTCGTGTACTCTTACGAAGGGGGCGCGCCGCTCTGGCTCTGGATGTACCAAGCGCACGACGGCATGAGACGCTTGGAATTTACCTCGAGTGACGAAGTGCGGGACTTTATGGCAGCGTTCGTGGCCCACCTGGCCCCGCCCGTAGAGTGCCAGGGCGAGCATCCAGGGGAAGAGGGTGTACCGAAGGCGCTGCTGTCCAAACGCAGCAAATCCGACTCGAACATCACGGTTCAGCCCCTCTTCACGGCCGCTCAGATACAGGGGGCCATCTTTGAAATTTTGGACTGCCCTCAGGCGCGCACGTACGCAACGGCGTATGCGGTGATTCAGAAATTCTCGAAAGACGCTCTGTCGCTGGCGCGGCAGTTGCAAGCGCCCGGGGCCGCTGTGGACCAGGGCCAAGCGACTGGGCAGCCAGAGGAGCAGAAGAAGAAGTACGCAATGCGAATTGTCCGGGCAGTTTGGAGGCAACAGAAAGCAATTCAATTCTTTTCCGTCAAGAACAAGGCAGACGTGGGCTCGTCGGCCTTCACGGTAGAGATCGAAGATTTTGTCGGCGACGGGGACGCGGTGCTGAAGGACAGGGTCGTCGTGAAGAAGTTAATTGGAAGGCACCTGCGTCTGATCGAGGGACCCCTGACGCGAATGATACATGAGATGGAGCGTACCATAACCAAAGGGACGAACCGGCAGCTAGAGGACTTGGTGCTGGACTTTATCGTAGAAAAAAGCACGAGAAAAGGCAAGTCGGTGAGCCACGACTGGGTGCTGCACCGTGTGGCGGCATTCTCTGTGCAGGAGAAGGCTGGATGGAGAAAACTCCCGGAGCTGACGGCGGCCCTGGACGAGCTCGATTCTTCCTTGCCACAACTTCGCGCAAGCACTGCGCCAAACCCAGGTCCAAGGCGATCCAAACCAAGTTTTGTGAAAAAGAACAAACATTTGGAAAAAATGAAGCGAAAACTGCTTCCTTGCGACTACAGCAACGCCAGGGGACGCGCTTGCGCACTGCCGGCAGAGCCGCAGCGCCGGCCACGAACAAGCGTTGGAGCGGAGCGAAAAAGTAGTAGAAAAGGAGGCAAAAAAAAGTGCCCTGGTAGATTTTGCAGCCCACAACAGATACACGGCGCTCCGTTTCTACAGATGCCTTACAAGTTGCTCGCCCTGGAGCATGCCGCCTCCCGCCTTCGTCCGTCCAAGCGGTGGGCGGTGACGGAGACGTCCGTGAACGTCAGCGATCGGTACCGGCTAGGAGACATGGCCATGGTCTGCAAGGGTTGTTTTCACGAGTACGCATCTCGCCAAATTGCGCGGGAGGAGTTGCGCAAGAGCATTACGAACGACGTATTCAAGAATGTAGCGTTCAAAAAACTCCCACAGGGACAGAACAAAAAGCAAAAGGGGAAGGCGCAGAAAAGAAGCATGGCGCGCGATCCAAAGGATGGTGGCTTTGGCGGGCCAAGTGCCCCAGCCGCAGACAACGACGCCGAGGACACGTGCCTCTTTTGCTGCCAATCCGTCGGAAAATGTGAGTGCTAGAAAGTTAGTATTTCGTAAGACTTTAAAAACAAGAAAATTGGCTGTTATTTTAAACAAGAAAATTGGCTGTTATTTAATATAAATTTCTCAAAAAAAACTACGTAAAAACTAAAAAACAATATTTACATTTTTTATGCCCCAGTCACTTTAAAAACAAAATTAATATTAGTATGTTTTAAGACTCTCATTTTAAATGAAACTCTCATTTTAAATAACTTTATATAGATTAAACTTTATTTATAAAACGAGGGTAGTTTTTGTTGTGGTTGTTACGAAGTGTGGAGTAAAAAAGAAAGTAAGAACTCTTTAATTCTCAGGTTTTAATATTTTGTGATTTGCGACAATATTAAATCTTTCATTGAGGGAAGTTTTTTGTAAGTTTTTTATATAAAACGCTCAGCAGTATCTTAATTGTACGCGAAGTTTCCAAAAGAAATGCGATTCCACCGTTGGCTTTGTGATCCAGTTTACATTGTTCTGTAGTCGTTGCCATTATGGCGTTGGGTGATAAAATTATCTGTTGCAACAGGCAACAACCCTTCTTGTTGTTGCTGAATAATAAGCACAGTCTTTTCTCCTTTCCACGTCGCTTTCGTGTGATCATAGTCCTTTGCAGTCTTCTTGTACTGGACGAAAACTCCAATCACTGCAAGGATCACTGTGCCGGCAACCCAGCCCCCTCCACCAGCTTGGCCTTGCACCAACGCTTGCGGTGAAGGAAAATTCTCCGCTTTTGCAAGATGGGAAATTGATAATAACGCATAGTATGACCCAATAACTGATGTTAGTACAATAATTGCCATTTTTTGAATTTTGATGGCGACAAAACCGCAACCACAGCCAACGACCAACGCAACGACTTGTGCAATTGTGGCAGTATTAGACATAAGGTTGAAGTCGCCATCCTTCGCTGCCACCGCGATATACAGGAGTATCGCCGTCGAAGCACCTAGACTAAAGCCAATGAGCCACAACGTAAAGTACCAGCAGCATACCATTAATGACCCCATGAGGATAAATGCAATAACACCATAAAGCATCGGCGAGGACGACACACTTCCGATACTGTTTGACGCCGTGGCGCAAGTTACATAATAAGTCATCACGCCCCAAGGGGCACCACCAATAACAAAGAGTGCGATTTTAAAGAACCTATACCCGTAAAAGCATAAGATTGGACCAATAAGAAGCAGAAGAATGCAACCAATCGTTGTGATAATTTTGGCGTCTTCCCCTAAGTTTTCAATGTTGCACTGACTTGGATCAAAGCCGCTTTGAGGAGGGTTCATTTTTGGCAGAATCGTTTTTTGAAAAGCAATAATAGTTGTGCGTTACAGTTAATTTGAAATGTCAATGCTACTACAGTAATGATATAGAAAGGTTTGCTTGTGTTTCGTTATATTTCAATCACGCGGTTTTCTATTATCTAAGATAGAAAGAAGACCACTTGTTATCACAACTACAAAATATCTTTTGGAAACCAAAGTAAAAAGAAATAAAACTTCAACACAACACACACAACATACTTTTTTTTTTTTGTTGAAAAAAAAAAAATATTATTATATTTATTACTCATACAGACATAACACCACAGTACCGGTATAATAGAGGAGGAAGAAATGGGGGGGGGGGCATTTTTTAATATAATAATTATTCTTCCTTCAGAAAAGATATTTTGCACTTTTTAATAATGCTATTTGCCTGTAGTCTTTGGTTAGAGATTGATTTTTTTACTTTTTACCTTGCTTGACCCATTCTATGAATATAATACCTACCGTATCTCTTCTTGTAAATAAAATAGACAACTAATTACCCAAATAAATTACCCCTCCCCCCACAACCTTTTTTGTCCTCCTTCTTCTTTCCTTCTTTCCTTCTTTCCTTCTTTCCTTCTTTCCTTCTTTCCTTCTTTCCTTCTTTCCTTCTTTCCTTCTTT
>LT642819.1:0-10422 GCA_900128585.1 Stramenopiles sp. TOSAG23-3 | reverse complement strand
GAAAAGAAGAAAAGAAGAAAAGAAGAAAAGAAGAAAAGAAGAAAAGAAGAAAAGAAGAAAAGAAGAAAAGAAGAAGAAAGAAGATGTTGTTTTTTGAAAACATAAAAAAATAATTATTAATAAAAAAAAATAATAAATAAAAAAGAAAAAATAATAAGAAAGATGAGGAGAACAGGAGAACTGATGATGTGTGATGTGAGGAGAGATGGGAAATTTCTCAATGTTCTATATTTTATAATACTATTATTATTTAATAGTACGTCTATGTAACCAAGCAACCAAATCATCTCAATAATCTTATTCTTCTCCCCTATGTATAATCATATACTACAATGATTATATAAATATAGAACGAAACCACAAAACTAAAAATAGATTACGATAGAAATAGGTTTATATTTAACAAACAGAACGAATGACCGAATTGATTTTTTAGTCTATATAATACGTACTTATAAATACGTTACAGACGATAATATAGGGGAATTCACATATAAGAAAAGGCAAAATATAATGCACTTCTTCTTTTCTTCTTCCTCCTCTGTTTTTTTTTATTTTTTCTTCTAATAAAAATTAATTATTTATTACAACATAATAAAAAATCTATATTATTATAAATAATTAACTCATCGTGTATTTTGCGCATCATTTTGGAAAGGAGAGAGTGATTGTTTTTTTTGAATTGTTGATTGATTTCCAAATAGTTTTAAGAAGAAGTGTCATTTCTTGTTCTTTTATTAGAAGGATTCTATCCAATAATTCTGTAGGCAGTACACGTACATAGATAGTAGTGAGTTCCTAGAGCATTTGGTGGCATCATCATGCTTGAGTCACTCTACGACCCCCATTTCGAGTGGTGGAAAGAGGTCACTTTAGAAGAAGTGAAGAAATTGGTGGCGAAAAGCCCTGGTGACCTTTTCAAGAGAGGTGGGTTGTACCATAATTTTCCAATATATTTTGCTGTCTTTAGTCACTCCCGCGTTGAGGTTGTTCGATATTTGTGTGAAAAAGTGGAAGAGAAGGCTGATGAAACGGGCAATGGTGCTGGGATCGGTTATTGCGGAGAAGAGAACGGCGACACGCTGCTACACTTAGCCGCCGATAACAATGATTTCGACCTGATCCCGTACCTACTGTCGTTTGGGCCGTCCCACTTTGTTGACAAGCCGTGCAACGATGGCAAAACGGCGCTGGAGCGGGCCCAAGACCTAAACGGGAAAGAATCTATAGAACTGCTTTCAGAGCCTAATTACACCATTGAAGAGTTTAGAAAACGGGAGCGGTGGGAAGTGGAAGATGCCAAAGCTGAGAAAGAGCGGTTGGGTGCCCTTAAAGTAGAACTTTTGCGAAGAAAGGAGGTTAAAGATGCTTCAGACACTGCAGAAATTGAGTTCGAAAAGATTGAGGCTGGGTGGCATTCGTTTGCAGAAAAGATGTGCCTCCAGGGGTACATGTACCCGTCTGTCGCGCAATCACTAGGGCTAAACAAAATAGTGCCATGGGAAGAACTTCAGAAGGCATACATTCAAAATAGAAAAGATAAGGCACTAGCAGAAAAAAACGGAAGACGAGATGCCATGAAGGAAAGCGAGGGAAGGATACAAATGCAACAGGAGGACGAGACGTGTAGAAAGCAGTGGGCACAAGACCTTGCGCGATCAAAAGAAGACCAACTCATTCAAGAGAGAAGGCAGGAAAGGCAGGCAACGCAAGAGTATTATAGAAATCAAGAACTGGCGCGAAAGGCAAAAATTGAAGAGGAGGAGAGGCTCGAGAAAGAAGCTGAAGACGAATTAATCCGGAAAGAAAAGGCGAAGGAAGTTTTGGAGAAGAAACGAAGGGAAAGAGAAGAGAGGTTGACAAACGAAAAGGCGGCATTGACAGTACCCAAAGCGAAGAAGACGGAGCCGAAGGAGAGCAGCGCGCAGAGTAAAGAAAGTGACGATCTGGGTGAGGCAGAGATCGTTACCCCCCGAGACGATGACAAAACAGGAAAACGTGCTGCGCCCGAAGGTGCCTGCACTCCCTTGCTACGGGTAGACGACACCGAGGGGAAGGAAACCGCAGCTGAGATCAAAGTAGAAGAAGTCGACCTATTGTCAAAAAATGAAACTGGCAACAACTCCGAGGAGGAGGGTGGGCAGGATGCGGTGCGGGCCGAGCTAACAGCGAAAGAGAAGAGGGAGAAAGAAGAGGCTGCACAAGAAAAAGCCGACGAACATGAAGCGTTACTAGAGGCAAAGCGAAAAGAGGTTGAAACTGAGGAGAGGGAAAAGGCAGAAAAACGAAGGGTCGAAGCAGAAGCTTTGCTGGAGACCAGGCGGAAAGAGATCGAAGCAGCGGAGAGAGAGTCCAAAAAAAAAGCGGAGCGTCAAACACAAATCCTGGAAGAAGAAAAGGCCCGACACCAGGAAATACAAAGACAAGAAGCCCAGCGAATTGCTGATCAAAATGCTGAAATAGAAGCACAAAAACGACAATTGGAAGAAGAGAGGCTTTTGCTAGAAAAAGGTACGATCGTGGTGCTGGACGATGGAAACACACTTCTCCGAGCGACATTTTGTTTCTTCACAAAGAAAACCCGTTTCAAGTCAAAACGGAAATGGGAGAGCTTGGTATTCCGCTGCACACTGCTGCAGAGTATGCTCGAACGAAAACCATCGAAGCGCTTTGGAAACTGCACAAAGACGGTATGTACACAGAAAACAAGACAGGGGAATCCCCCGTAGACATTGCCATTCGATTGAAACGGTTGAACGTGATCGCACTGTTCATCGGTTGCAACCCATTCAAAACGGATGTAAACGTACTTTTCCAAAACGTGTTTGATACTGAAGAGAAAGCGTGGAAGTTCTCTACAAAAACCAATAAAGACCTTGTTGACAAGTTAAAGATAGAGGCAAAGCGTTACGAGAAGAAGATGAGGCAAGAAGCACAAGATCGTCAGCGTCGGCGGAACGAGGTAAAAAAACACGCTAGTGTTCGGGAGGCAAAAAAGACGCAGGCGAACTTTTTTCAGACTGCAGCTAAGAGAAGGTTTTAAGGGCCAAGGAGGAAAGGCAGATAAAAAAACAAATTATATATTAAAAAAAACAAATTATTAAAAAAAACAAATTATATATTGGTAATAGCATTAGTTTTTTTTTATTATATAGTATGCTTTAAGACTCTCATTTTTTAAAGTCAGACAATAATGGTTACGTTTCAACTTCTTTAAAAAAATAAAATATAAGGGGGTAAACCAAACCGTCCAAGTCCGTTTGCCGATTTCACATGCTTGCCCTGCTGCCATGCTTCGCATCAACATTGTCTACCCGTGTCATCAAGTGACGATAGTCCTCCTTGTCGCCGGTATCAACATTTACTCGGCCAACCCGCAGTGAACTTTCAGCTTTGCCTTTGTTTGCCCATGCCTTTATCTTTCCGGGCATGATTTTCAATTTGCCCCACTCGTCCGCAGTGCCTAAGGGTTGCACAGCAGATTTTGTCTGCCAAAAAAGAAACACCCCTTTTGTCTCTTTCCACTTCTCTGCTTTTTCCATCATAACAGCAAAAGCTTTGGACGTGAAATGCCCGCACAGCCACAACGGCCGAGTTTCGTTCCCACTTGCGTCAAAAACTTTCCCATGACTGTCATACCGTGAAGCGGCTTCTCTGCTTAATACTGAATGCCCCCCATATTTTCCAACGATGTCTGTTGCATTGTGGATGACAACGTTATGTTCAAAAATGTACATGGCCTTGGCGTCCAAGTCAGGTCCCCCCAGCTCGACTAAGGTTGAACAAGTTGAACGAATAGAATGTCGGATCGACATTGGAAAATACGAGGACCATGTTGAGCGTGAAAAATTGATGTTCTTATTAGCTTTTACTATACCGTCGTGTATTGGAACTCCATGAATTGTGAGATTCTCAAAGACCGGTAGATTTAAATGCTTTGCCAGCGCAGTGCCAATAATAAGCCCAGTAATTGTACAAGAGCTTCCAACAGCCAGAAAAATATGATTCGGGTCAGAAACTTCACCGCTAAGCACCTGCTCGGCCAGTTCCAACATTCCCGAAATTTGTCCGAGCACTCCACTCGGATTGTTTCCGCCAGGTGGCAGAATAAATGAATCGGACAAAGGGTTAATAGCTTTCCACAGTGCGCTTACGACAGATGACATCGCCCCCCATGTCACGATCGGTTCTGGCAAGGCAAAGGACAACACGCTCAGCATATTCATCGTATTGTCCAGATCCGGCACGTCCGCGGTAACGTACACTGGGAGAATGTTCCGCAGTTTCAAACGAGAAAAACCGTGGACAACGGTTGCAACTACTTGGTTTGATCCCCCGGACCCGCACACGTAAATGTTGCTGGCTGGATTTTTTGATTCGCACACGGCCAGCTGGTGCTGCAAAGTACGAACTTTGTTGCCCCCGTACGCGCCGGAGCTCAGGTCTTCTCGTTTCACGTAGAACGTAGTGTTTTTGTCTGAGCCAATGATTCCTCTATGGATTGGGGTCGGGAAATGTCCCAACTGTCGCCAGGCCAAACGTCGTCTAAGCGTGGGGAGATGACGAAATAGTGCATGTTCTTCTTGGTCTTCTTCTTCAAGCTGCTGTTCCGTAGGTGGGGCAATTCCAACAGAGTGATGAATTCTGTCCAGAACGATTTTTCCAATGCACACGGCCGCTCCCCCAGAAACGGCCACGACGGACAGAGCCCTTAGCACTATCCGGAAACCTCGTCTCATCCTTTCCCTGAGTAATAGGGTTGCTGCAGTTGGTTTTCTTCTAAACGGCTCTCTCGGTAAAGAGAAGATTGTCTGTTCTAAAATTTCTTGTAAATGAATGTTACGCGTTTTCAATAATGTGTTTACATGAGCTGTTAATAAAAAACAATTATGTGAATGTAGTACATATAGTTATTAGAATATTCAATAATTAATACTCGGTAAATAATTCAAAAATGTTTTTGTTTGTTTGTTTTGTTGTTGTTGTTTGACTACTACTGACCAGTTGTTGTTGTTGGTCGGAATGAACTCGTTGGGTTCTCCTCGTTTTTTGCATTATTGCTGCTATAATACTATTATTATATTACACAACAAGGAGTGTTTTTTTTAGTCGTAGCGCTATTGCCAGCTATAGATTATTTATTTATTAATAGATTAAGTTTGTTCCAATATTGTGTTATTGTTTTCGGGGGGGACATCAACAAAAAAAGAAAAAAGAAAAAAAATTATTATAATAATTTTTTATAAAATAAAAAATCTTCTTCGTTCTTCTTTTTTTTTTATTATAATATTTATTATATTTATAATATTAATAGTCCTCCTCCTTATTATTATATACGTACAAGATATTTATTGCTGCGTCGTCGTCGTCGTCTAATTAATAAAATTTATTATTTTTTTATTATTACAGTTCTTGACCGCACTTCCTAGACTACGGTGGTTGCGTATTTTTTTGTGTTGATGATAAATGCCAAAATAGTTTCCTTTACTATAATTATACCAAACTAAACTACCAAACCTCAAATACTTGCTACTCTCAACCAATTTAATTATAGGTGGTTAAAAGAAGTGAATTCCTCACGCGCATAAATTTTCATGCGTTGCAGTTTTGTATTTCGAAAGCTATTTGTTCAGAACATTTCCCTTTCTTGTGGCAGGAGAGGCATGTCTACTAGCGGCAGTGCGGCGGCGGTGAAAGAGGTTGAAGGGATCATTTTTGACTTGGACGGAACGCTTATTGACTATGAAGGCGCTTCGCACGAAGCCCTGGAACGTCCTTTGCTGGACAGAGGGATAAAAACGTTTAGTTGGGATCTCCACTCGAAAATTGTGGGCATGAAAACAGAAGACTGGAGTCGCATTGTCGTCGAGAGTACCCCAGCGTTGGGGCTTTCGCCCGCTGAGTACGCCGCTGAGTACATGACTGTGATGCTAAGTCTGTACCCCTCGATCCCAAAGTGGGAGTCGACCCTTGGCCTGCTAAAAGAGTTCAAGGCAAGGGGATTTCCCATGGCGATCGCGACGTCGTCGCCTCGTTACAGTTTTGACAAAAAAATGATATACCACAAAGACATTCTTGACTTTATGGACGCAGTGGTAACGGGCAATGAAGTTGAGAACGGGAAACCGAATCCTGACATATTCCTGGAAGCCGCCCGGCGCCTGAACATAAATCCAAAGCGCTCGATAGTTTTTGAGGACTCTCCGTTCGGGGTGCAGGGAGCGCAAGCCGCTGGTGCCTATACTGTCGCTTTGCCGGACCCCCGTTTACTTGGCGGGACCAAAGAAAGATTTGAAAAATTAAATGCGACGTGGACGTTTTCTGAGATTGGCGGATTCACGGATTGTTTCGACGAAATCAAGTTAGTCGGTGATGCGATAAAAAAATGAAAAGATTATATCTGGAGAAATTATTTATAAATGTTTAGCGTGCCTTCGAGAGCCTTCATACCCCCCTTGCCCTTCCGCCCCCTTCTGAATACGGCTTTCCAAGAGGGCGACGACCTCGGCGTGCTTCTGTATGCGGGCGTATTCCACCACCGTCATTTTGGTTAACAGGTCGGCGATGACACGATCGGTGGGTGATCGGCGGCAGCACGGCAGGATAGTCGGTCTAATAATACTATTATTGTACAGTTAGTACGGGTACCTGATATAATACGAACCGGGTACCGGTACCAGGTACCCGTACGAACGAGGACTACCGTACCTTTCGGTAATACAAATGTCTTTCTTTTTTCTGCTTCTACAGCTTTTTTTATTCGAGAAGACTTTTTTGTTTTCCTTGTTTATTATTATTATGCTATTCATACCTCGTATACTTTCCTCGTACTATATTTTTATATCTACCAACGAGGACATCGAAATAAGGTGAACGAGTGAATGGAATGAACCTTCTTTTTTCAAAAGGGGGGGGGGCATATTACAATAAGTACCCTATGTAACGCTAATATTCTTTTTGCGTAGTATTTATTCTACCATTTATTTATACTCGTATTGGTCACCCTATCGTGACACACAACATAAACACAGCATTGACGTACTTTAACTGGTCTTGTCTCTCTATTACGTATAATTTAAATTCCTCGTATACTAAGTCTATTTTAATTTTGTACTTCTTTGCTGTAAATTATATACGTAAGCTTCGTAGACAGCAGAAGAAGGAAGAGAGAGATTGATTGCGAATAAAAAAAAAAATGAATTAATTATTATTATAATATAATAATAAATAATAATATTATAACGAAGTATTTATATTTTTTATAATGAAAAACTATGTGTTAATATAATAATTACAATATATTGTGTATATAGATAAAGAGTATTTCATATGAAAAGTATGGTTCATCCATTTAAATTTTACAATAAATTTAGAAAGAACCAAGACAAGCGAACGATTGGGTGGTCGATTGGAAGGGTTCGTAGAACATCTACACTATGAAGTCATTTCGAACAACGGGCTTAAGGACGGCGAGGGGGTGGGGTCGGCGTGCCGTCCTTGTGCCGTTTCTTTCGCTCTGGTGTGCGCTATTCTTCGTCTGCCTCGTAAATGCCGGTAAAGAGCAGCAGCTTCTCCGCTCGGGGGTAAAGCCGTCGATGAACGGCCCGGGGGTGGTGGCGCCCCCGAGCAGATATAAAGGAAACAGTTGGCGCTGCAGGGCCTGCGTGGACGTTGCGCAGACATGGCGTGAAACTTTCCCCTGCGCAGGAAATGCAGACACCCTTAGCTCTGCTAGAGAAGCTGACGACACCCACGGGTGCGGTTTCACGTCCCACTGTGACATGTTTGAAACCCCGGAGAAACAATCGCTGTGCAACAACATGAAGCTGGAAATCCGAGATGACCGTTTCAAAACCCAGCAGATCATCAAAGGCCTGCGGGGGAAAGAGTCGTACTACAACATCTGCCTGGAGATGGGGAAATGTGACAGTCCGTCCACCGGCGAAGGGTCTAAGTGTGCGAAAGTTATGAACGACAAAAACTGCGCGTACGACCCCTTTTGCAAGGAGCGTTCCGAGTGTAACGATAGGTGTTATATGTGTTACTGGGTCGTAAAGACCTTCCCAGTGTTTGAAGAGGAATGTTATAGAGGTGTGCATAACGGTGCCGCGCCCCCGGAGCGCAAACATCCTCCTGGTTTGAGCCGGCGCAGAAGACGGGTACTGGGGAAGCCGGAGTTAAAAGAGGGCCTTGGATCTCCGCCATACGAGCCTGCCCCTGAGCATGCATCGAACCCAGCGCAGCTAGGAGATTATTGTTTTCAATTATGGGATCAAATCGAAGGCTCGGCTCGCGATAGATATTTAATTAGTTACAAAAGCAGCCTTGGAGGCAACGATTGGAATGCACAAACGGCCTGCCAGTGCATGAAGCTTTGCCCGTTTAACGAGCTAGAAGCACTTGATATGATGTCCGTGTGTGCTCGAGATGAGTTAGATATCGGCGGTGGCCTCGATGGGATTAAAAAAAGTCTTTTTCCAGATTTGGTGCGTGGCGCTGCTGAAGTGTCCCAGTTCACTCGAAACGTAGACTCTGAACTTCGAGAGAAGCAAGATCAGAAAAATTTTTGGGAACATGGCTGGTAAAAAAGAACTTTTGTACTTGTTATCTTGAAGTATTATACTAATATAAAATTGTTCTATATATTAAAATTTAATATTGTATTAAAATTAGTATAAAACCAAATTGTTTCCTATTTTTATTCTACAATATATAAGTACATCTCGATCGTCCATGAAGTTCCTTTCAGCGTAAATAAAATAATCGAAGCAGAAAAAACTGACCTGGACACACACTCTATAATGTTACATTACGAGGATACCAAAAGGTACAGCACAAAATTTCAATGCAACGTTTGTTTATGTAATTAAACTCCTTAAGTGTTTTCTATTCGTTGGCTTTGGGCTTTGGGCTTTGGGCTTTGGGCTTTGGTGCGGATATTTTTATTTTGTGGCAATCAATCATCAATCAACAACTCCAGAAGATGAAGCGGTTGTCTGTCTATTACCTATTACCTAATAATTACATAGAACCGACATATTAAACTGCTTTGGTTGTTGTTGCTATCTACATACTCGTACACCTCTATCATCTCTATAATATCTATTTATAGTCTATTCACTACAATTATTTATTATTTGAATATTTTCTTCCCCGCCTTACCGTAGGTGGTATTACAATATAATACCTATAATACCGATAGTTGGTTGGGGCGGCAGTTTATTGTGGTGGTGCTAGTTACATCTTCATCAGTACCAAATTAATTACTACTTGGTACTAGGGGCTTGCTTAGGACTGCACCGTGTATTACACAATATGATGATTCACATGACCCAGTGCTCGGTCCAAAGCAGTCCGCGAGAAACAATTGCAGAAAGGGAAGAAAGAGACAAGTCATTTTCAGGTCGACATTGTACAACACATTAGGATTTTACGGAAATAGCCTTTCTTTACAGTCTTACCATACACTTACGTTTGAGATATGGCGGCTGCGCGCGCTGCGAGGAAGCGGAGGGAGAAGTACGAAACACGGGCGAAAATCCGGAGAGAACAGGACGAATTAGCTGAAGCTGAGATTCATCAGTGGTTCGACAAGTTTGATGACGACGACAGCAAATACTTAGATGCTGGTGAGTTACTTAATCTTTTTAAATTTATAGAGCCTGGTTGCGAAGTAGACGTGCAGTTCATAAAGAAGCAGTTGCCTTCGGAAGAGTGTTCCAAAGACGACATTATTCGCGTCGTGAAGCAGTACCGCTACTACGCAAAGCAGCAAAAATATTTAGATGATTTGTTCGCAAAATACGACGTGGACTCTGATGGAAAGCTTACCGAAGAGGAATTGTTTGAACTAATGAAAGATAAAGCGCGAGGTGTGACAGGGCACACAAAACAGGTGAAAGTCACGAAAGAGGACGTCAGCTGGGTTATGGAAATTTGTAAATCTGAGGAAGCCGGCGGGATCCCCCGGGAGAATCTACTTGGTGCAATTGGGCAATGGCATGTGTTGGCGGAGAAAAAGAGAGACCGTGAGAGTATGAAAGAGTCGTCGAAATTTTGTGAGATCCTTTAAGTTAAATTAATAATGCGCGTAGTTTAGAAGCACGCAATATTTTTTTAAGAGACATGACATGAATTATTGTCTTTGCAACCGGGTAATGTACAGCTACTATATTGTTGATTGCACGATTAGTGCACAGGGGGGGGGTGTGTGTGTCGATAAAATTTCATTTTTTTACCATTTTTTAACCGATTGGTTTAATGCTGTATCCATATTATTAAGTGTACAGTATCATCAGAGCATACTGTATAATGTTAGGGAGGAGGGAATATAAACACAGCATTAAACAAGTTGGTAAAAAAATGAAATTTTATCGACACACACACCCCCCCCCTGTGCACTAATCGTGCAATCAACAATAA
>LT642818.1:0-10433 GCA_900128585.1 Stramenopiles sp. TOSAG23-3 | reverse complement strand
TTCCTTCCTTCCTTCCTTCCTTCCTTCCTTCCTTCCTTCCTTCTGATCTTAGTCTACTAATTAAATATAGTTTTGTTACTCCTTCTTATTATTACTGTAGCTCTTCTTCTTTTAAAATTTAAATTAAAAAAATTTCAAATAAAAAATATTAGAAGCACCGGCGATATTATTATATCTTAATAGTACGTACCTGTATAATAAATAAGGCAGGAGGCGCCGGGGAGGGCAATTATTTTGAGAATGTGTTTTGTGTTTGTATTTGTTTGAATGTGTGCATGTTTGTGTGTGTTGTGTGTTGGTATAAAATATTACGTACGAATAAATAATTACGAATGGAAACATGGTGAAAAGAACTAGATTGGTGTCATTGTTTAAACAAACGACAAACAAACGTTGAAGTCAGGACAGAAGAAACGAGGGGGAATGTCGGAGACGCCAGTACCGTTTCGCCCAGACGGTTTAAAAGGGGCCCTGGACCTTGACCATGACTCCGTCCCGAACTTGTACCATGTTGTCGAGAAGGAAGGCGCGCCGGGAGAGTATGAAATGAAGATCGATTTTATGGAATCTGGGGTGGCGTACAACTAAACGAACGTATCTTCGACCCGGCTTAGAGAGAGCATCCTGCTGCGGCAGGTGCCGCCGCCAACCGAGTGCACCTACGAGCCGTTGCCAAGACTCGTCGAGGGCATGAACTATATTGGGTTCTACAAAATTTCCTTCGAGGAAGATGGCTACAGCAGCCAGATTTTCATCCCAGCAGAGAGGAGTTACGACCCAGCAGGGGTTAAAAACGACGCGCACTGCAGCATCAGCATAGGGTGCCACTGTTCCACTACCCAAACAGCCATTTTCGGAGCGATGGTGAAAGCCCTCGTCGGTGGTGCCACGTACGAGTCCGTCCGGGATGTGCACTACGAAGCGTTCAACCCAATGATTGAAAAGTACCACGGGCGAATCCCCTTGGCAATGTGGATGCTCTTTCAGCTAAAATGCGCGTTTCAGGCCCCTCGAACCAAACCCCCGACGTATGCACAGTTTCTAATACAAAGTTTGAAGGCAGAAAATCAGCGCGTCGAGACCACGGAAATGAGGAAAAGGATTGACAGCGGGATGGAGGTTGTCGACGAGCAGCTCATGAAGGACGCAACATCGGGAGAAGGCGCGGGGTCAAGCCTGCTGACAGAGGCGGAAGAAGTTCTTCGTTTATTTTCCATAGAACAAGAAACCTGTGGCCGGTTTTTGGGCCAGTACGTCAAATGGGACGAGCGAACGAGCGAGCTGGATGTGCGAGACCAACGAATGGGCCACTTGAAAGAGTACTTGCAGTCCTTTCTGACGGGCTTTGCGTTCCCACCGATCGAATATTTTGAAAACATTTACGGGCATTTGAGGAAACACATCACCGCAGGAAAAGCTAAGAAACTCCGGGAGATGGAAGACGAGGAAGAAAATGGTTCGGCCCGTAAAGACGACGCTGAGAAAGCAGAAGCCAGGGGCATTGGTGCCATTTCATCATTCTTCTCGGTGTTTGTGAAGTCCAGTGCCCCGAAACGACAGCTTAGCCTCCGCAGGAGCAAGAACGCAACTTCGTTGAAGCAAAAGCACGCATCGGCACCGAAAAATGATTCGGGCCCAGAAAGCAAAGAAGAGACCGACCGAACCAACCCTTTGGCGCGGTTTGTACCAGCCCCCTACTTAAGGTCTCTTGCGGAAGCGTGCGCGTCACATATGATCGGAATTTGTAGGCAAAAGGGCGCCGAATCGAACACTAACCTGCCGCTCCACGTGAAGAAAATTATGGACAACTGGATCGGCGAAGCAAACGTTTATCGCTTGGTTACGAACATTGCAACATTGGAGCAAGAGAAAGAGGAACAGCGGATACCATCTGGGTGGAGGCAGATAGACCTGCCAATTCAGGTCGTAGTAAAAAATCGTCACCCGTTTGCGCCCCAAGGAAGCTTCTCTCGAAAATTCGGCACTCAAGTGATAACGAGCTTGCTCTTTGCCGTTGTAAAGCGGAACAAACCGGTCTGCCGGGAACTATTGCAGAACCAGTATCGGGACAAAAATGGATATCGAGTGTTTGTGCCTGCCCCAAACGTAAGAGACGCAAACGGTTGGACGGCACTAATGTACGCATGCGCTTGGGGCGACGCCGAAGTTGTTGACTGGCTGCTGAGTTATGCACAAGGCTGGTCCAAGGACGACGTTGGGGTTCTTACCGATCCAGTCCAGGCAAGGGCCGTGTTTCACACTGACGTTAACTTGAATGCACAGAGCCATGATGGCATCAATGCAATGATGATTGCTTGCAAAGAGCAAAACATCGGCATAGTCGACCGGCTGCTGAAGGTAAAAGAACACGTCTCTACAGTGAAGGCAAACTTATTTCAGAGAGGTTCAAGGGTTGTTAACCTTGGCTTGAGGGTCAAAGGTCGCAAATATCTGGCGCGAGAAGGTCTGACGAAGGGGTGCACGGCCCTGCATTTGGTGTGTGGTATGAGTAACGAAAATACCAAGCTTGT
The DNA here is from genome assembly GCA_900128585.1 of Stramenopiles sp. TOSAG23-3. Classification (NCBI taxonomy): domain Eukaryota; species Stramenopiles sp. TOSAG23-3. Next base: position 7,902 of record LT642818.1, on the reverse strand, counting down.
AAAGTTGCTAATGCAAGCCGGTGCCCCGGTGGGCGCGCGCGATAGCGATGGCAACACTGCACTTCACTACGCGGCAAAGATGGGACATGTTGACATCGTGAACATTCTTCTGATAAACGATGCTGCTGCCACGGCCGTCAACGAGACGGGATGGTCGCCGTTGATGATGGCTTGCAAATATGCGTACTCACTGAGTACTGCAGTCGCGCTTGTTGCCGGAGGGGCCCACATTAACAAAAGAGATTACTATGGGAAGAGCGCCTTGCATTACGCGTTTGAAGCTTACAAGGATTCACACACCATGAAGCAGTATGTAGAGTGTGCAAAATTGATCTCAAAGTTCTGGAGACGGTGGAAACGCGTCCAGCTGATCACTGGAAAACGGCAGCGGTCAACAACCAAGCCAGGGGAGACGGTTCGGAGAAAGAGCAGCTCAAGTCACTCGTGCCTGTTTGGAGGACAGATTCTAATATACACTCTCCCAGGGTGCACATTCTGCAGCAGGGCGAAAGATCTCTTTTTAAAGAAGAATGTGAAGTTCCACAACGTTGACTTGGAGCAATACCCTCATCGGCACGCCTCGATGGCAGGCACGACTGTACCGGAAGTGTGGTTTAACGAACAGCTGATAGGCGGGTGGACAGAGTGTAAAAAACTTGACGACGACGGCAATTTGGACCAAATGGTAGTAGAGTGCTTGGCTACCCCAGCTGGTCAGCACTCTCCAATACCAGTCGATCCGTTAGCCAAGAAAATTAGGGAAAACATTATGCAATGGGACAAGCATTTTGTCGGTTTTGTGTCCGAGTCATTGTCGGCAACAGCGGAGGACGTTCGTCGTCGGCGAACTGTTCAAAACGACGTCGTACATTACCTGCTTGCAAACAATGCAGATTTGGAGGCGACCAGCAACAGCGGCGTGGAACCGTTTGACGACATTAGCAAGAGAGAATGGCTGGAAAAAGTGAGGCCGAAACTGATTGGGTCAGCGGAGAGGCCGCATGGGTGGAAAGACCACATTTGGGGTTACGCTCGTACTCAGAAAGCGGTAGAAATGAAATGGAATGAGGTTGCAAAATGGCCACGGGTGCGACAATTTGTAAGATGGTTCATCCTGTTTGTACTCTTTTTCTTGTCGACTATTGTGCGCCTTGGGTTGAACGACCAAACCTCGCACTTGTTGCACCATGCAATAGTCGCTAGGTATTTGGGAAAGCCTTACGACTTTTCTGAGCAGCCAAACAAGCGGTTTATGGACACAGACACGCGCCAAGATTTTTTCAATTTTATGAAAATAGCCGTCCTCGGGGGAATTCATGACACAGGATTGTTTTACGAACGACCAGTTCAAGCAGGGAGCCCTTTGGAACCGTACAACACGGGGGATTACTTGCCGGTGGTGCGGCACATTAAAATGGTCGGGCGCCTCCGGTTGCGCCAACTTCGAGTTGCCTGCCAATCGTGTCCTTCGGGAGAGAACGAGGCCGTTCGTGGCACGTACCCCGAAGCCTCGTTCGAGAGAAAAGGTGGAAACGAATCTGAAGCGAAGGCTTGCTGTTTCCCTCAATATTCGACAGAGACGGAGAGTAAAGAAACTTTTGTCGGTTTGACAGGTGACGCTTACAAGTGGGAGGCATCGGATGTGCCCAGCGTTCTGGGCAGCCAAGGAACTATGTTTTATCCAGGATCAGGGCACTCTGTTCTCTTTCCCAACAATCTGACAGAAGCCCTGATGTTGTTGCAGCGGTTAGAGAGAGACCAGTGGATAGATCTCAGCACAAGGGTGGTTTTTGTCGAATTTGTTGTATCGAACGTTCAGGAGGGTTTGGTTGCCTCTCAAACTTTCTCAGTTGAGTTTTTTTCCGCCGGGGCGATTATTCCATCATACGAGGTCCAAGTCTGGAGGCAACAAAACACGACATTCTCCTTGGTATGCGACATCTTATTTCTTGTTGTGTTTTGTCTCACGTCCGTGGATTTGATAAAATCCGAATACATGCAAAGCTGGTCCGCAACGGCGAAAAAGACGTACGTGTTGAAGGACGTCGGGGAACGGCGTGAGTTCTTTTTCTACCAGCCAACAGCGGCAAACGCGAAGCCGTATAAGTTCTGTTGGCGTCCGAATGGAACGTACGGTGCGGGCTTCTACAGGATCAACCACGGAGATGAAGGTAAATGGCGTTTGCGGAAAGACCAGGTACCTCATTGCATCATGTGTTGCTCGAACCGAAGGTTTCCTCGGAGCATCTATCTAGTGTGCACGAATTTGCGGAAGGCCGTCAAATCGCTCTCAAGCCTTTTGCTTATTGCCGTCATAATCGTACGCTTGCAGATAGAGACAACCCTGGGAGACGTGAAAGGTTCGAGCCATGCCGATGTGCTCCCAGCAAGGTTGTATCACTTGAACAAGACAATGGAATTTTATGCGTCTATGTGTTCCGTTACACTATTTGTAGCAAGTCTGCGGCTGCTGGATTTGCTGGACTGGATTCCAGCAGTGGCGCGGATGACTATTATTATTTCGAGGCAGTTGAGCAAGCTATTTTCGTACTTCATTATTCTGTTGGTATACATGGTTGCATTCAGCGTTTTGAGTATTGTTGGCTTTGGTGTCGAGATGGACGACTACTCGACTCCTTTTAGATCGCTTATGACAATGCTAGGAGGGGTTACAATAAACGGACTTCCCTGGTCTGATGCTCATCAATCAAACAGTGTTTTGGGTCCTTTGCTTCATGCGATTGTAATTTTTTACGGCGTTATCATGCTTTTGAACCTTATTATTGCTGTCATGACAGAGGGGTATGAAAGTGTCAAAGAACTGGCCAATGAAACATGGGCATACTCGCAGTTCCTTCAGATCAAAGCCTTTGAAGAAAATGCCGCCCGCAAGAAGGAAGAAGCTGCAGGCCTCTTTAAAAACTCAAAAGTGGATGGAGGGGAACAGTCGGATCCAATCGATCTCAACATAGTCGATGCCGATCATTTCAAAAACGAATTACACCTGCTGCGTTTGGCGAGGGAAAGTGGGCAGGTTTACCCTGTCTCAAGCCGAATTGGAATTTTGTGTACCCAGTGGTACTTCGACGCGAAGAAACGTAATTGGAAACAGCAGTTGGCAGGCAAGCGTTCTATGGCACACTCAGGGGACACAATTAATTCTTCAGAAAGTAGCAAGGTCAGTCAAAGTTCCCTGAGATCTCTTGGTTCTGACAAGACGAACAGTACTACTACTGTTTTGTAAGGAGGTGGACGTCCATTTATTTTATAAAAGTTACGTAATGTACTATAATGTACGTTTGTATCATTAATCATACTCGGATATCATCCTATAGGACTAATTAAGAAGAATATATATTAGGCCTCTTCTATGATGCTGGAAAAAAACCCCCCCCCCCCCTGCCCCCAATCATTCTCTTGAATCATGTAATCAATCTCACTTCTTTTTGAGTTTTTATATAATCCTCGACGGCACGCAGAGGGCATAGAATTTGACAGCGTTCTTGCAGGTACTTGTATCCACCTTCGTTTCCTCCCACAATAGATGTTAATTCACGAATATTTTGTCAAAATTTTACTTCGCTTACTATCGTTCCATGCAAAAGGACGAGAAAAAGATTACCTTGCAAACACACACTATTCCCAAGGAAGCAAAATCGACACCGCCGCTATCGTCCGCAAGGCTAAAGATACTTGCTGCAAAAAAGCTTGATCAAAGTGTGGAGTTGGCAAGCAGTGACGGCTCATTGAACCCTGCGTCGTCGGACGATCTTGCTAGAGGATTTGTGCTGAACGTTGTGAGCAGCGCAATTTCAAGAATTACCTAAAATGCGTCGTCGCATTGCCCAGAAGGTTCTAAATCCGGAGTGGCACAGTTTGAACGTCAAGCCAGCAGAGCTAAGGATCGGAGTAACGCTGACGAACGGGCAGAGCTTTAACTGGAAGCGTTACCCTAGGCCCACAGAGAACGAGGGCAAAAATGCTCAATTTTATGGCGCCCTTGGCGATCGGGTGTTTCTTTTGCGACAGACGCAAGACGACGTCTTCTTTCGAGTTGTTGCTGAGCCGAACACCTCAGGATCGCACGGTGTGGGCGAAGGCGAGCGCCTTAGGTCTGCCAAAGAGGCACTCCACGACTACTTCCAGCTTTCAGTTAACTTAGAATCATTGTACACCAGGTGGGGGGAGCGAAGCGATAAAAAGTTTCGTTCGATTGCGAAGGCCCTTCCTGGCATGCGCGTCGTTCGGCAAGATCCAGTGGAGTGCTTGTTCAGTTTTATTTGCAGTTCCTGCAACAACATCCCTCGCATCACGCAAATGTTAGACTTTTTAAGGAGTAAGTATGGGGATCTTTTGTGGAAAGACAAAACTGCAGGGGTTGAATGCTACTCGTTTCCAACAATAGAAACATTGGCAAATATACCGCTAACCTACAACCCCAAGACGAACAAGCCGGAGGCCATGCCCCTTCGTGAAACTGGGCATAGCTTTGGCTACCGCGCCGAGTCCATTGTACATACTGCACAATCTTTGAATGGGATGACAGAACCGGCTGGAAAAGATTTCCTTCATGGCCTGCGGGATTGTGACCACGCGGCGGTGAGAAGAGAGCTGCTCAAATTCAGAGGAGTAGGCCCGAAAGTCGCCGATTGCGTAGCCTTGTTCTCGTTGGATCAAACGAGTTGCGTCCCCGTGGACACCCATGTCTGGCAGATCGCATGCCGCGATTTCGATCCAACGCTTAAGGACGTCACCTGCACCCCCGGTCGACACGAGCGAGTGAACAACCTGTTCGTCGATTGTTTCGGAGATCATGCCGGCTGGGCGCACAGTGTCCTCTTTGCCGCGGAGCTCGAGCAGTTTTACCCCCACTTGCCGCCGCAGGTCGTCGATGAAATTGTAAAGGGAAAGCAAGAGAGGAAAGAGGGCAAAGCTAAAAAGGCTAAAGAGCTGGCAAAGAAGAGGAAGCTGAAGCTTGAGACTGAACTGAACGAATCGGTTAAATTAGAAGTTTCGGAGAAATCCCCAAAGAAGAAGAAAAGTCGAACAAAGAAGAAGATCAAAGCAGAGGCCGACTAATCAAAATTACTCTTTAAATGTGTTAACGTTAAGCACTTGACCAGGATGATTCGCTGTCGCTGCCGCTGCTACTAGCTCCTTCGTCACTAGACGAGTCACTTTCCTCTATCGTCTCCCGACTGCGCCAAAGAAATTTTACGACCTTGTTAGCAATTTTCTTCGTATCACTGCTTGTGTCAGAGCCTTGGGATAGTGGTGCGCTCTGAAACAGAAAACTAGCCCCAATGGCCTCACCCAACGTTGTAAGGGAGTTGCGGTGGGTCGGATGACACTCTCCATTCTCAAGGCGAAGCCCTTATCGAAGATTTCACGTTTCGTGTACCTCCGTAATCGTTTCTTTCCTTTCTTATGGACTTCAGTCTCTCTCGAACGCAGGTCGCTCACGGTGATTGACCGCTTTCGTTTGCCCCCAACATTAACGCCAGTAAATTCTTGACGGCAGCACGGGCAGGTATTATTCTTCAGTGCCCTCAATTCGAGGCATGCTAAACAGAAGCGGCATGTAGGGTCCTTTTGGTTGGTCGTCGTCGTCATAACCTATTGTATGATAAACATCATTGTAATCGTCATACATACTTTCGCCACAGCAATAAATTGGGCAGCACGATATTCTTTCATCCGTATTATTTGGATCAAAATCTATCTTCTTCTTATCAATTCTTTTAGCAATAACAAACCAGAACAACATATAATACATAACACCAAAACATAATGCAAGAACACTGAACAAAACATATCCATCGCCCCACTTACTGCAATATTGACCAGGACGACAAACTTCTTTTCCACAAAATCGTATTAATGTTGCATTACGAGTATTACAGCTTACAAAATCCGTCTGGCCAGTCTTAGTAAACAGAGTATTATTGATACATTCTGTAAGTCTGCCTTGATACAAGTTGTCTTTCGAACCACTGCAAATACCATACCCATTCTCTTCTGCTAATGTTGTTAACATATTCCGTATATAATTGCGCACAGTAATCAGGGAATTGCGCCCCAAAGAATCCATTGTTCGCAGGAAGGTCATAAATGTTCCTGGGCAGTTTACAGGAGTCACCATAGATGCATGCGCCATTATCAACAATCCAGGAATATTTTTCAATGGCGTAGCAATTATATTTACAATAGTTCTAAACGGAAAAACCCATTTTTCTTTTAGATCACTACTTGTTGTACCGTTCATGTACGGTGGAATTATTATCGTAAGAACAAACAACCCGCAACCGACAATCATCACAGGATAAAGATACTTGAGCTTTTTTATTGCATTGACACGAGCACCAAGATATTTTGTAATTAAATATAAGGAGAGGAGTGTCGGCACAAACTCTATGATACCTTCAAGCGCCACTTCGCTTTTTGTATACCCAATATTTGTTACATCAACGGCTGAAACGAATGCGCCCCTCCAAATTCTATAGAATGCCATGCCTGCAAAGCCAAAAAACAAAGCATGCCTATTGCAAATCACTCGATACAAAAGTTTGTATGCAGTCAACAATGTTCTTGACTCTTTGTGCGATTTCAACGCATTTGTGTTTGCACTTTCTTGCACTTGTTCCTTCATAAATCGTAAGAAAAATAATGAAAGTAAGAAACAAGATCCAACTATTACATAACATATCCTGACACCAATTGTTTTCTCAAGAAAAAGAAACGCAGTGCTGATACCATTTTTTCCGACCACGGTTCCAACTTTTGATATCATTGAAAAATAGCCAAGGTTTTTACCCTGCAACGCCAATATTGCTAAACCGTCGAGTGCAACGCCTCCTATTGCCGTAAATAATATAATTCCAAAAAGGTATACGAATAACAATGGGGCGTCAGGGCATGACTTATGAGGGTCAATAGAGGACCAATTGTATGCTAGCAAGAACAATATAGTTGCTGTCATTATGCCAGTGATATAAATGTAACCTCTACGGTGATATGTCTTCTTGAAACAACATAATGGAACCAAGTCTACTATAGGAGCAAAAAGAATTTTAAAGGAAACCGGCCACATCACATTGTCCAGATACTTTTCTACATAATAACGATCCTTACACTGTTCAATTTCATGAGACATGTATACACTTATAACCGTCGGAAATTGGAGGGCAAAGCTTTGGAATGTATACATAAAGACAAGCACTAATATAATAACCTTCTGTTCAAAAGGATTCGGTACATTATCTTCAGTTTCTTCAACGTATGGTGCAATGTCTTCTTCTTCTTCGAGGGCACTGTAACGTATCACATCATTAAATTTATCAAGTATACTTTTTGACCTCGGATTGCTTTGATTCGCCATCATAATACGGTGGTTACGCTTCGGCTAGCGATTCAGTGGTTGGTTACGTGGCTTTCGTGGCACATTGGTGGTAATTTTACCTTCGGGGAAGTGCCATGGACTGGGAATACAGTATGTAGAGAAATCATAATCAGACACCATCAACTTTCATCATCAATACCACCACAAAAAATAATAATCCCCACCACCACCCCCCGCCCCACCGACCACCGACCTACCTCTCTACTCTTTTTCATACCGCTCAGTGATATTACAATGTATATAATCGCCTTAAAACAGTGCTTGGATAATGTATTTATTTGTATTCTTATACTATATAAGAAAGACTAAAAATTCTTCTTTTTTCTCCATATGTTAAGGATATATATACTAAAGACTCTATTTTTTAAAATGGGGGGATTTCCTATTTTTCTGCTGAGCGAGTAAATAATTTATTAAAAAAAAATATTATGAATTATATTATTATAAAAAATGAACTGACTTCATATTTTATCTTTTATATTCCAGTTTATCTAAACTGTAAT
>LT642817.1:0-10440 GCA_900128585.1 Stramenopiles sp. TOSAG23-3 | reverse complement strand
GCCTAAATATTATCATAGAGTTAAATGGTGCCAATGGCGCATCGGGTGGCAAAGAGGGTACCGAGGGAGTCAAGATTCTGTTGCTGCAAGAAAAAGCATCGATATATGGCATTAGTTCGTTATATTTACCGTATGGTGATGAACTACAGTTAAACGGAGTCTTATCAATATTACCCTTACAAGAGGTATCGTTGAGAGCAGGAAAATTGTACCATTTAGATGGGATTGTCGCTAATGCCACTTCTATGGTATTGCAACCAGGTAGCATGTTGGTTGTGAGAAAAAACTGCGAAGACGTTCTTGGCGTTAAATTTTTGGGAACAGGAAATGCCATCGCTATATGCAACTTTACCTCTATTTGGAAAGGGACGACCACGAAAGGCCAAATATTTGTGTCATTTGCAGTAAAGAATATCCACCCAAATGTGTCGCTGCCGTACACGCCAAAGTGCTGGCTTAGTGAGGGAGTAAGCATGAATGCAACTATAAATAATACAAATGGAAACTACTCCCACTGGTGGTGCATGTTTGATTCCACGTTTGATATGGACAGCTTTGTTGAGCCGTCATTGTTGGAGGTAACGTTAACGTTTAGAGATATTGACGTAAGAAACGAATCGATGCACTATGCTCCGAGTACACTCTTTCGGTACACACCTGCGAGATGCAATGCGTTGGCATTAACGCCTGAAATGGGGTCTTGCTCTGAAACGTTGCTGGGCAACGGAGTGTGCAACCATGAATGCGACAATTTGAGGTGTTTTTACGACAATTATGACTGTTTGCTTCGAAATGTCGTTGTTTCTTCTCAACCAAATGCGAACGATACAAGCAAAGTTGCGAATCTGAACGAGCCGTTTGCTACAATAGAGCGCGCTGTTCAAGTTGCATGCCACACAATGACTGTATGCTTGCCCATACAATTATACGGCAGCGAACAACATCATCTTGCAACTACGCTAACGGTTTCTGACAAAATACTGAATGTGAGTGGACAAGGAGCAAATGTAACCCTCTTTTCAGTAGGGAAAAGTCTATATTTGTACCATGCTATCGTGAAATTACAAAATATGACAATTGCCGCATCTTCCACCTCCTCCGCTATCCTTGCAAAAAATGCATCTCATATCACTTTTAAACACGTTGTTATAAAATCGTTTTCGTACACATTAACGATTGATATCTTGCACAGTCATGCCCGTTTTGTCGATGTGCTTATACAAGAGATTGCATTGTACTCAAATTACGAGAGGGGGACGTTTAAATCAGCATGTGATTACTCTAAGGACCAATATCCGTATTTTGAGCAAAACTGCACTTTGTACACACTCGATGAGTCGCTTCATTTTGATAGAGTACAACTTCAGTGGTCAACGCTTCATGCACCTGTTTATTTTGAAAATGCAACCGGGTCCAATTCTTCTCTGGTCCGGAAGGGGATACATGCAAACATTAGCGGTTTTGAAGTGCACTCTTTTGAACTTTCTCTTTCAACCCTGCAGAGCAATCCCGCAAATGATATTATTCTTCGATTTAAGAACTGTGTTTGCAATGCGAAAACTATAACTGTATGGCTGTACCATAATCTAGTCTTTGACGCAACAGAGATTCATTTAAAGCAGCCGGGGACATTTTTGAAACTGGTAAACAGTTCAGTAACATTTAATAATGCAACGATTTACCACAACCAGCACAAGCTTGTCTCCGTGAATGCAAAAATATCTTCATTATTTGGAGAATCGATGGCCTTCATGAAACTAAATTCGTCGTATCTTCTAATGAAAGACATCCTTATTAACAACGGAGCTACTCTTCCGGGCCTTCATGTTTACCCTAGTTATGGGACTGTGGAATGCAACACGTGTTTGTGGAAGGATAACCCGCAGGCCTTGTATGCTGAAGATGTCGACATATCTCTGATAAATAACACCTTTGACAAAAATGGTAAACACGGAAGCAGCACAATCAAAATAATCGCAAAGGTGAGGTCAAGTAGTCTCACCATGGAAGACTCCATCGTTTCAAATAATGGTGAAATAACTTCACAGAGCCCAATCTATATAATCTCTGAAGGCAATGGTCGGTTGCATGCTGAGATAAAGAATTCTCAGTTTGCGAGCAACACAGCAGCAGCTGGTGGCGTATTTTCAATGGTAGGTAGTGAAACCACAGGAAACTTTGAAAATATACAGGGCTCTTTTAACTCTGCAAATGGAAACGGTGGGGTTATTTTTACAAGCGATAATCGTATTAGTATAAAGAATTCTGTCTTTAGGAACAATGTGGCCAAAAATTTAGGCAATGGCGGGGTTTTGTTTTCACAAGAAAGTGGTACACTCACCTTGACTGCAGTAACATTCTCGTACAATTTTGCTGAAGGAGGTGGGGGTGATATAGCCCTGAAGGATCTTGCACGTACAGTTGCATTCGATATGCTTTCTGACCATGCCGACGGTGCGTTTGGAGGCTCAATATATGCCACCAATGAAGCATTGTTCACTGCACACAATGGATTTTTTGTTTCGTCAAATGGTTATTTTGGAGGTTTAATGTATGGATCACAGTACAGTAGATTTAGCATAAACAATACTAGTATTTCTGATTGTTCTGCACGATCGGGTGCGGCAGTCTATTTAGACGACTCAACTAATTTTGAAGCGTTCAATACTCTCTTTGAAAATAATAGTGCAAGTGAGTGGGGCGGTGCGATTAATATGGATGGAAGATCCTCTGTAAGCTTACTGCAGTGCCATTTTAACAGAAATACAGGTACTTCGAAAGGTGGGGTATTGCACATGGGGGGAGTAGAAAATAAAGCTGCTTTTCGCGGGTGTAATATGACTTTAAACACTGCATTGGAAGGCGGAGTTGTGTATGGTGCAGAGAACTCAGAACTTACACTGGACCAAGTTTCTGTGGAGAAAAGTAACCCAGACGATAGCATCCTGGCACAGTCGGCAGCAATAGACATGAAGTCTAACTCGAGAGTTTTTGCAACGACGGTGTCTGTAAATTTGAACAGACCGTACACATTTTCGTGCGATTCTTGCCAGGTTTTAAAGGAAGAACTTCCAATATTTTATGCACCGAAATGCGCAATCGATCTCTCTGCCAACTCTATAGCACTATCGTTAAGCATCTCGCGTGCCAATGCTGCTACTGATAACATTGTGGTAACAGACTTGAAAAATGTAGATGATTGCATTGACTTTCCCACCCGTTTAATTATTGGTTACATAACACCCTCACTATCGTCAAGATACGGAAGCAGGGGGAAAGGTTTTTCGCAATTGGATCAGAACGCAAGCTTGGTGTTTCCACACGGCCACGGGCAAAACATGCAACTGCGACTGTTTACTGAAGGGCAGCCCAATGTCCTTCGTTTCCCACACACAAAAGTAGAATACGTTGAGTTTAATTATGCTTTTCCAAACATAATATCCGTAACCCCCAGCATAATTCCAGTAGAAACGGGACCTGTTGTTGTTTATGGAAATAACTTCGGAACTGATGCTGCAGCAGTCAGAGTAGAATTTGAAAAATCCGGCGGGGTGGTAGATCTTTGCACAATTGAAGACGAACTCTTGTTTTCCAATAACAATTTTACATGCATTTATAGTGGTGGCGGATATGGCGGGTTCGCGTATGTATCGGTTCTTCGCAAGCTGTTGGGGGTACCAGAACTGCACAGTCAACGCAGTTCGGCACTTCGAATATTTATTGCAGGGGATATTGACACGTCTAAGCCCCACTTGACTGGAGTCCTCACGCAAGATCTAAGCTTGCTTGAGGAGGAAACCTACAGTTATGAGGTTTCTCTCTCCGATGCTCCACAATCCGAAACGGTCACGATTGCAGTCTCTTCAAGTAGCCGGTGTTCTGTAGAAGCAGGGGGCAATTTACTGTTTACAGTGTCGAATTTTGACCAAAAGCAAGAAATTGTGATCAAGGCGAAAGATGATGGAGAGGAATTTCCAAAATTTGCACCAAGCGGAAGTTGTGAAATTTATCACAGTGGTACTTCTGTTGATGAAAAGTATAAGGACATGGCATTTATATCAATGCGTGTATCAGTAAACAGCAGAGGATGCAACAAAGGTAGATTTAGTTTAACAAAAGATGGTGTCTGTCAAAGCTGTATTCCAGGAAGATACGGACCAAATATTGGGGCAACCGCGTTTGTAGACTGTCTCGAATGTCTTCAAGGGCAATACAACGCCCTCGACGGTCAGGAAGAATGTACGTTGTGCGAACAAGGGAGTTACCAAGAAAAACCTGGGCAGCTGGTCTGTGATCCGTGCGTGCCTGATACCGTAGGCACACAATTAGGGTCGGCATTTTTGTCAGAGTGCCAAAATTGTGATTCTCACATAGCAAATTCAGATACGCGAGGTGTTTCTGGATCACACAGTTTTGCCGCGTGTATATGCAAAAATGATTTTTACCCTATTTTTGATTCGACAGCGATGATCTTATCAAAATGTATTGTATGCCCTGAGGGAGCATCTTGTGTCATGCCAAACAAAACTGGGCATAGAAACAAAGCTGCACTGTGGATGAAACCCATCGACGGTTACTGGCGTGCGCCCTGGGAACCCTCGTTTGAAAATGCTTTTGTAAAATGTACTACTCCAGCCAATTGTCTCGCGGAAGGCTGTCGTGGGAAAAGGACTGGGGTTTTATGCGAACTTTGCGCCCCAGGTTATGGTCCACAAATGGACGATTGTGTCAGTTGCAATGATGCGTCTCCTATCTACCTGTTTGTCGTTGCCCTTTTTGTGGCATCTTTATCTCTCTACGCGCTTTATTACTTGAAAAAGAAAATATTGAAATACAAATCATTGTGGCGTGATATCCTTCGTATTATGAAAATTAATGTGGACTTTCTTCAGATTAATAGTAGTCTCCCTTCTATTTTCGAAATAACATGGCCAGAGAACTTCACCAAGTTTTTGCAGCATTTTCAATTCGTCAATGTTGATCTGTTGTCCATGACAGGAGCAACATGTATTAAGGGTGTAGACTTTTCGAGCCGATTTGTGGCGACTGCATCTTGGCCTATTATGGCAATTGTTATCGGCTTGTTGTGGTATTGTCTTGGCACAAGGAAGGGGCAACGTAAATTGAAAGGAATGTCAAACATAGAAAAGCATATGCACTTCGAAGACATTCTGCGCCGAATATTTTATTTAATCGATGAAGAACAAAAAGGGTGCATAAACCAAAAGCAGTTCCGGCGCGTAGTGAGGGCGTTGGGAAGTACAAAGTACAGTATTGAGGAAGCAAAAGCCATTTTCAAAAAATTAAATTGTGAAGCGACAGGTTTGTATGAAAACGAATTTGTGAAGGTATTACAATCTGATTTGGTCCATATAAACGAGCTAACGGTCGTAAAATGGCACATTCGGCACAAATCGACGAGTAGATCGTTGTCTTTCACCATACAACTATTTATATTAATCCACACTCCTGTTACTCGCATGGTTTTTCAGTACTTTAACTGCAAGAACGTGGCTGGCCGTAATTTTTTAAAGAAGGATATGTCTCTAGAGTGCAATATTTCCAAAAATTACGTGTCGACGTATCCAATTGTGCTATTGGTTTTGTTTGCATTCAGCATTGGACTTCCGTTCTTTTTGTCAGTGTATATTTGGATTTACCGGAAAGAGTTACACACTGTCCGGACAAAGCAAAAAATTGGCTTCTTGTACGAACGATTTAGACGGGGCAGCGAATTTTGGGAAGTGCACGAAATCGTTCGTAAGACCATTCTTACAGGTGCAGTGATATATTTACAAGACCAACCATTGATGCAAGCAATTGTCTCCATACTAGTGTGTATAACTGCACTGATTACTTTAAATTTGTTTGAACCACAACGAAATAAAGTTGTATTTTGGCTGGCTCAGACATCCTTCAGTGCCACTGTAATCAACTTTTTGTCCATACTTATTATTATGTCCAGCCCTTCCAATGACGAAATTCAGCTAGTCGGCATTTTTATGATATTTATGCAAATTTTCGTCATTTTTGCTAGTATAATTGCTGGGTTTGCTGCATTTTATTTGGCGCGAAAAAGACTTTTAAACATTCGGAAGAAAGAGAAAAATAGATTTCAAAAGGTTTTGCCCCGTTTGCGGCTTATTCTAAATTTATCTAGATCTGCGAACGCAGCAGATGAAAATCCCAACACTAAAATGGCTGTTGTACACCCCCAGGTGCCCCCAGCAAACGCGATGCCAGAGCTCACAGGGAAATGGGAGGATACCAAAGAGCTCTTAGGAAAGATCATCCAGAATCTGCCCTTGGAAGAGAAGCTCCTTAAGCGGCCGCCGTTTCGGTACCTGCATGATATTATTCTGGCAGTCAATCAGGAAACGAACTTTTTCGACGGTCTGTACAACGGAGATGAAATGAACCCTTTGACATTGAAAGAAAAAAAAGGAGTAGAGCGATGGAGATGGAAGATGATGATCTTGTTGAAAGCCATAACCACGGTGAACCATTTCTACAATACATCCCTGGAAGTACACCCCCGAAAGATCATAGCTGGCGCCGAGGGGCACCTGACAAATAAATTTTTGCAGGCAGTCGCACACGCCGCATTGAGTGGGATCAACAGCGACATGTACGTTCAGCGCACGCTCAGTGGTGTGGCAGGCATGGCAATAAGTTACCGCATGTTGGAGAAGCAGCCTGTTGGAGAAGAGGGCACGTAGCGATGACAAATATTTTTTTGCTGGTAGTCGCACACCCCGCATTGAGTGGATAAGCCTGCGAGTAGCCTACGTACAAGAGAAGAAGCAGTATGATGGGGCGTTAAAAAAATATGTATATATCAAGGTTACGAGAGAGGATACGGGTAGAATTCTTTACGCTGTAAATAATTCAATAATATAAAGGATTTTAATTTGTAAAGATTCTTACAAACTGGGATTTCAGTCGTCATATAATAATAATGAGCTCCTCAATTATTAATTATTATTAAAATAAAATGGAAGATGATGATGCGCAACGTACATAGCAACACCACCAGAGCAATCTTCCTTCTGCTATTATTTTAATATCTCCTCCTCTTCTTCTTCTTCTTCTTCTTATTTTTTTTTTTATACAAAAAAATAATAAAAAAAAGGAAGAAGAAGAAAGAATCAAGAAAATTATACATGCTTCTTTGATCCAAAGTGAAACGCAGTGCTTTTACTAATTTTGAAAAAAACAGGCATCTGAAGGAAGATGAACTGATTGATACAATATTCAATCCAAAAGGAATGGACTGAACTGAAGTGAATTGAACTGTACTGGATTGTTTTCTTTTTTTTCCTGGGAAGGACAAGAGTTGTCATGCTGCTTCCAGCAGGTGTCAGAAGGGTTCGTTTTGATAGAATGTTGGGCAGGTGCGCGTCTGCTTCATTGTTTTCGACTAGGAGAAATCCAAAGTCTTTGTTATTTTTTGAACCTATATTGAAAAGTTTTTGCGACCATTTGGGCAACGAAGCCGTCGAAAATTTAGTGGAGAAGATGCAATGTGGACCTGGCACAGGAGACGAAAACTACATACTGGCTGTCGCAGGGGACCAGTTGACTGGAAAGTCAACCCTTGCAAACGATTTCTGCAGCCACCCCTCAATCGACTTGGGCACGAGGAGGTGGTCGACTGGAGAGGCCATGCGGGCATTGGCAAAAGATCACAACGTCGATATTGGAGACATTTCATCGGCACTTGCCCAGGACGGGGACGGCAGCTTTGATGTCCAACTAGACTACAAAACTTGTGACATTATTGCGGAGCACGTCGGGGGAATGGGCCAGTCCACGGATAGCCCCCTGCTGGTGATAGAAGGGCGCCAGCCAGCGGTTATGGCAAGCTTTTGCCAGGCCCTTTTTGACGTTCACAACCCAGAGTTAAAGGGCAAAAAACGGTTTTCTTCCCTTTCAAGGGTCTACTTGGAGTGCTCTGCGTTGGAGCAGGCGTACCGTTTTATCAGTCGTGAGATCGACGAGTCGACACTGGACAAAGTCGTGAAGCCGTTGCTCTCTGCGGCGAGGGGACAGCCTGTTTTCCCGGACCTTGTGTCCGTGCTGTCGTACTTGGAAAAGGAAATGAAAGGGAAGGGCGGGGACGACTTTTTGCACTCATTTCGGGCAAATGCGAGACGCGATGATGACGACACCCACCGCTTGATGTCTCTGTACTCTGCACGGTGCCACTATCGCCAGGCTCATTTTTACGATTTAGTAGTCGACACGTCCGACATAGGAGCCGAAGAAAAGCTTCGGCGCGTTTTGGACGAGTTTCAGGACTGTCGCTACAAAACTGGGCATTACAGTGGAGCTGACAAAGGCTCAGAATCAGAAGCGCCCCTCCCGAAATTTCAGGTGCAGGGCTTGGATCACGTGTGCGTTGTTGTCTCTGATGTGGAGAGATCCATTCAGTGGTATGAAAATGTTTTGGGACTCGTTAAAATGCATACTTCGGAGGAGCACTTTTACCCGACTGAACCAAGCGCCCCAGCGTTTCTTTCCGTCCCACCGTCTGCTGCGTACCCCCACGGAGGCGTGGCCCTTCTTCCTTTGCCAAAAAACAGTTCCATGGTACAGGACCACAAAGGTGCCCATTTCGCCCTGAGGGTGAACGAAGACTCATTTGTTGAAGCCTACCTGGGCGGGCTTTTGCGGGAGAGGTTGAAAATGCACCAAGTGCATCCTGGCCAGCCGACAGACGTTGAATTCTGCGATTACGGGGTCCAGCAGTCTCTGTTCTTTCATGATCCGGATGATAACATTGTAGAACTGGCGCTTTGGGTGAATGGGGGGGGGGGGGGGGGGGGGGGGGGGGATATGCAACCTTGCTTATGTCGGGTATTGACGCACATCATTGATTTAAGAATTTTAACTGTGTCACTAAATAAAATTTTATTGATTACGAGTGCTTAAATAACAGCCAATAATTTTTGTTTTTAATTTTAATAAAAATAATAAAAAAACCAAAATGCATTATTATAAACATTCACCTCATCAAGTTGAGAATTATTTACGAAGTGTACGAAGTATAACAATTAATTTTCGTACTTTGTAATTCTTAATACGTTCAAAACACAGCAGCAAACATTGTCTACAACTTGGCAAACGACGCCTGGGTGGCAATGCCGCACTGGTTGTTTTTGTTGCGGCTCATCATGATGTAGCCGGACATGCCCCACATCTTTCCCCAGCTGTTACGGACCATCCAAAAGTCTGTGCTGACCCCTTTGACAGGAGTGGTGCCGTACCCAACGACGGCGACACCATGGTCCAGGTTTGTAGAGGAGCACGACTTAACGTTGTATACGCCCCCAAAATACAGTTGGAACCAGATTGAGCTGGCGTCGATCCCGACGGAGATGATGGGCTGTTCGTACGCGGCCTGTTTCAATGCTTTCTCGTCTCCCGATGTGATGTTCGTGTAACCTGAGAATTTGTGTACCACCTTTTTCGCATCATACCCACACTTGTTCCCGGAGCTTCCTTGGTACGGGTAGTCCGCTTCCGCTTCCATCCCGTTGGTGGTCCCGTACTCTTCGCCATCGTACATTTCTCCCCCTTCGCTGCACGTGTCTTTTCCCCCACGGACGCAGTCGACCAACTCTTGTTCCGAAAGAGAATGGATTTTTCCTGTGTTGTGGTTCAGCTGGCCTTCCATCGCGGCGACGGCAGAGAACGCCCAGCACGACCCGCAGGACCCTTGGTTCTTGACGGGGCCGACAACGTTGCTCGCGTTTGTTCTCCAGTCCCACGCTGCTGGCGCGTCGCTTCCTTTCGGAGAGTAAGAGTCCATGTGCGCGGAGACTCGGCCCGTGGAGGCTTTGGTTCCGAGGAACATTTCCCTGTACTCTTGGTTGGTCAAGTCCGCAAATTCGTTCAACTCCAGGGTAAACGAGTGCACGCCCTTGGCCGCTTCAGCATTGTGGGAGACGACCAATTCTTTGTTCTTGAAAAAGGTGGACTTTCGTTTCGCGCGGACAGATTCCGACTCGTAGTTCTTGTTGTACACGTTGGTGTAACGCTCGAACTCTTCGTCTTCCGAGAAAGTCCCGTCGGTAATGGGTTGTACCGCCGCCGCCAAGGTCAAGGACAAGGCAAGCAGCAACAAAGCAAACATTGAAAGCTTCATGGTGGTCTGCAGTCGTCGTAGAAAGAAAAAAGGAAAATGAATTCAGTTGAAAATCTGAAAGCAATTGTGGTATGTTTATGAACTGAATGAAATATCTTCGTGTATCAATGTTTACAATTTAATTTACAACACCTATATTATAGAAATGGGAATCATATCTTTTGAATCCCAACCACTTGGTTTTCTTCTTTCATTTTTTATTCATTCATTCTTCTCTTCTTTCTTCTTTCTTCTTTCTTCTTTCTTCTTTCTTCTTTCTTCTTTCTTCTTTCTTCTTTCTTCTTTCTTCT
>LT642816.1:0-10447 GCA_900128585.1 Stramenopiles sp. TOSAG23-3 | reverse complement strand
AAACAATAAATTAAGCCAATTCAATTCAATTCAATTGTTTGTACCCTTCCCATTCTTTCTCTTTTGTAAATTCAAAGAAGATCCCTTCTGAAGCTTCATTGTACTTTTTCTCATTTTTATGTCTCTCTAAAAGAATTAAAAAGAATTAGTGTTGTTATTTTTGGTCCAAGAGGAAGACGTTTAAATCAACCTATTAATATTAGTATGATTATATTTCAAATAAGTATAAAACACAAAAAAACAAAAGAATTCAATTTCAAATCTAATATTGTAATACAATCAACTGATTTTCAATTTTATGCATATAGGCAAAAGTACAAAAACAAAGACGAAAAAAAATCATATTTTAGATTAATACAGTATGTATAATATAAAAATACTTTTCATTTAATAAAACTACAAAATATCATAGACTACGAACTATTTAATTTTAATTTCAATTTCAATAGTAGAGACTAATAAAATTTGGTCAGACGGACGATGATGGACGACGGACGACTTGCCCGATCGATAATATGTATTTTCATCCGATGATCCCCGCTGCTCTCCCCGCTCGGAAGAATTACGTATTATTTTATTATAATAATTATGAGATGAACCCGACAACCGCCACCGACCCCCTTTAAAATTTATTTGGTGAAATAGATTTGTTTCATTGAACATTTATTTATACATAGATATATGTAAGTATGCATTCATACCAAACTATGGATAAAAAAATAAATAATAAATGCGATAGATTCACTAAACCATAACATCAGACTGTTTTGTTACTCTCTTTTCTCTTTTTGGCGCGATGAATTCAAAGCGGATGGCGAAGAACAAACATCGCCACAAGAAGGCCAACGCGGCGGCGGCGACAGAGAAAAAGAAGGCCGGCGGCAGGAAAATTTTTTCGACGGTGTTTCAGCCTGAAGCCTCATCTGGTTTATCTCTGAAATCGGCGGATAAACATTTGATTCTTGAGGCTCTTGACGAGCTGTACGCACTTCGGTCCGCCCGGGAGGGTGGGACAGCGGGCGACGCGCCTGCCGAAGGGCAGGGGGACACGTCGCGTTCGAAGAAAAAACCCAAGCCACGCAAAAAAGCAAGGAAAGGAGTGATGAAAATCATCAAGGCTGAGTTAGTCGAAGATCGCAAGAAGGGAATGCTGGACAAGAAGAACGAGGAACGATCGAAGCGGGTCCCGTCCGGTGCAAACGTTAGAATTCGGGTTGGGAATTTGATAAACTCAGAGGTGAAGATGAGTTCGGTGAAACGGACGGACAATTTAAAAGAGATTTTCAAGATCGCAAAAGCGACGTTTAAATCAAAAAAGTGCAAAATAAAGAAGCCGACGCGCGCGTTTTTAAAAATTTCTGTCAGTGGGAACTCCTCCAACTACGAAGAAATACTTCGCTCAGATGCGCTGTGCAACGAGGACTGTGTCGTAGTTTCGGAAGGGGACGCCCCAGACGGCTTCGAGGCGGGTTCAAAGGAATCCCCGTCAGTGAAGGGCGGCAGCGCTTCCGACGTTTCTGAAAGTGCAGCATCAGCAGGGAGCGCCGGCGTATCCCGCACGGAACGACTTCGTCAATCTTACCGAAAAACATTCAACCCAAATAATAACAGAAGGAATCGTTCAAGCCCGTACCAAGAAAGCCAGTACTTGACTGAGCGCTCACGTTCCGTTGCCCAGGTGGATAGTTTTCGGCAAATGCAACACCACAGGTCAAACCTGCCTGCTGCCAAGTTTAAGGAAGCGTTTTTGGAGCAACTGGAGAAAAGCCAAGTGATCGTCGTTTCAGGAGAAACGGGGTGCGGAAAGACGACGCAGATCCCTCAGTTTATATTGGAAAATGAGGTGGGAAAAGAAAACGGGGGACAGTGCAACATCGTTTGTACCCAGCCTCGCCGTTTGAGCGCCATCGGGGTCGCCGAGAGGGTGGCCTCTGAGCGCGGAGAAAAGGTCGGGGACGTAGTCGGGTATCAAATCAGGCTGGAAACACGCGTATCTCACCACACCAGGATTGAATTTTGCACGATGGGAATATTTCTCCGACGCTTGGCCTCAGACCCGCTTGCCACGGGGGTGTCCCATATCATAATCGACGAGGTTCACGAGAGGGAAACACTGTCCGATTTTTCGCTAGTGATACTTAAGGATATTCTGTCGAAACGTTCGGATCTGAAGCTGGTACTAATGAGCGCGACTTTGAATGCAAACTTATTTTCCGACTATTTCAATGGGTGTCCAACAATGCATATACCGGGGCGCACCTTTGAAGTGGAGAAATTTGGGCTTGAAGACATACTGCACAAAATTAAGTACCGGCCGTTGCCACAGCAGATGAAGAATCCCAACCACCAAGTGCACCAGTTCCACCTTGCACGGAGGAAGCCAATGACAGACGCGGAGAAACAAAAAGCGGCGGAGAAGGAACGCGCCGTGAAGGCTTACATGAACAATTACCCCCAACACATCCAACAAATGGTCCAGAGACTCGATGATGTGGCAATAAACTACGATTTGATTGAAAAACTTGTCTTGCACATCTGCAACGAGGTGCCCAGGGACGAGGAGAACCCGTACGGTTCGATATTGATTTTCATGCCGGGGATCGGGGAGATCAACAGACTCTGCAATTTGTTGGAAGAGAGGGTTGCAAAGGCGGGATGCCGTATCCTCCCGTTGCACGGATCGTTAACTGTTCCACAGCAACGTATTGTCTTTAAGCATTTTCAAGGCGTCCGAAAGGTCATTTGCACCACTAACATTGCCGAGACGAGTATTACCATCGATGACGTCGCGTTTGTCATTGACACGGGCAGGGTGAAAGAGATACAGTACAACGAAAGCAGCCAGTGCCAAGCTTTGGTTGAAACTTGGGTCAGCCACGCAAACGCCATGCAGCGTCTTGGGCGCGCTGGGCGCGTCCGCCGCGGCGTATGCTTTCAGCTATTTTCCTTCGCGACCTGGGAGCAAATTATGCTGCCCTACCAAATTCCAGAGATTCAGCGCTCCTCACTTGAGCACGTGGTCTTGCAAATTCGATTGCTGCAACTTGGGGTCCCCTCAGAGTTTTTGATGAAGACAATCGACCCTCCCAGAGACAGCTTAGTAAATGTCTCCGTGAACAAGTTACAAGAGATCAAGGCGCTCGACCAGCAACAAGAACTGACTCCTCTGGGACTGCATTTGGCAAACTTGCCTGTTGATGCAGGGCTAGGCAAAATGCTGGTTTATGGCACTATTCTGGGGTGCATCGAGCCCGTTTTAACCATTGCCGCCGGCCTCAGTACAAAAAGCCCTTTCCTGAACCCTTTAAATTGTCGCGAAAAAGCAAGAGACGCAAAGCTCGGTTTTTCCAAGGCCGATTCCGATCTGCTAAGCATCGTAAATGCATACAACCAGTGGTTTGGGATAAAACACAACAAAGATAGGCGAAAATTCTGCAGGGACAACTTCTTGTCCCAAACAACTTTGGAGATGATGAAGCATCTTCGACGACAGTTTCGAAACTTGTTGATTGGTGCAGGGTTTCTTCGCAAGCGTGATAAGGCTCGCGCTGGGTTGGACGAAGACGAGCCCATGACGTTGTGGGAAAGTGGAGCAGAACTTTCTCCATGCAACCATAACGGAAAAAACCTTGCCGTTATTCGAAGCGTCCTGGTTGCTGGCCTATACCCGAATGTTATTAGCGTCCAAAAGTCGCAGAAAAAAAACGCAAGGTACGGATACGAATTCTATTCACGGTCGGAAAAGGTTTGCATTCACCCATCGTCTGTCAATTATAAATGCGTTTTTGGAAAAAAGCGATGGATGGTGTACCACCAAAAGCAAAGAACGTCAGAGCTTTACGTGTACGACAGTTCAGTCGTCAGCTCGCGCGCCCTGCTCTTGTTTGGCGGCCCGATGAACTACAATTTTGACAGCATGCTAATTACAGTTGGAGACAAAGGAATTTCCTTCAAGACATCGGCGGAAACGTGGAAAATAATGGCTTTGCTCAGAGAAGAAATGGACATTGTTTTGGAGCAGCGACTGGACAACCCAAACAGTGACTCTTTTAAGCGATCTGAAGATAAAGTGATGTCCATAATTCTGAAACTGCTCGCGTCAGAAAATAGTCATGGGGAAGATGGGTATTTCATCACACCAGATGCAAACCTGAGTGGGCCAAGCAGCAGTAACAGTGGCGGAGGATTTAAATACGTCCAGCGTAGCAAGAAGAAGGGGAAAAAGAAGGAAATGTCTGATTTGGATTTTGACAGAATATGAAAATTAACTCCGCATTGAGAAAGAACTGAGAGACTGAGAGAGTAAAATTTTTTATTTTAGGTTTTATATTATGTAGTTAGGATTAGGGTACGACGAAGCTAAATTTAATTACTTAAATAACAGCCAATTTTCTTGTTTTTATTATGTAGACATTAATTTACGCGTAAGGGAAAGACAAATCGATAAAAACAAATTCGCATTTTGCATGGAATGAAGTATAAGAACACGTCGCATCGCCTTACATGGAAAAATATCGTATGGTATTCAAAAATATAACTTTTTTGAACAAACTAATCTACGCATTTTTGTTTTTTCCTAACTTTATGAAACTTTAGAAATGGTTTAACATCAAAATAACTTTGAGTGGTTTTACATGATATTGAAACATTTACTCTCAAAATTTAGATCAACTGAATTAGTTTTTTTTATAAAACTTAATAAACAAAAACTTGGCTGTTTAAGTAATTTTAAAATTCTTTTACTGCGAACTTATTCTCTTTATTAACTTTAGCTAATTTTATTCTTAAATTAAAACCAAAATTATATATAATTTGTTCTTTTTAACACGTTTAAAAATTAAAATAGAAAATAGTATTTTGTTTTCATTTACTTTTAATTAATTCGTAAATGATAAAACTCTCTTTTTAGGACACATGCACTTGTACAAGGATATTTTAAAAAAATATTCTTCACCACATTATATGCTTGTGGATCACTGCAGGATCTTTTTCCCTGGCCTTGGTTAGAGATTGTGCAAGAGATATGCGACTCTTTTTGTCCGTTTCTTGGCTCTTGATGTTTAATTTGAGGTAGCAGCTTGTTGGCCGAGAAGGCTTGCAATAGCACAACCAGCATTTTCCGAGAGATTGGGGTTTTCAGACACATACCAACTTAGGCACCATAAAAATTTTCCGTTTGGGCCGTAAGTACGGCGAATGTATTGCCCGATCGCGTACGAGGACAGAAGGAACGGCAGCACAATGAAGAGTACGGTCCAGAAGAACCACCAGCTATGGCCTTTTTGCAAAAACATTGCAGCAGTCAAAATGTCGGTAGTAAGATCGCCAAATCCTAATGCTGCATCTACAATTGCATTCAGTTCACCAAACCACCACATGAGCTTTGGGTATTTCTTCTGCCATTGTATGAATTGGTCGTGTTTCGTTTCAAACCGCTCTCGAAGTCGTTTGGCTTTCGAGTTCCCGGCTTTTTCTGCCAAAAACAAACCACCACCGACAACGCCAGCCGCGATCGTTGCATCTGTAGTCAGTTGATCCGTATCCATCCTTGAGGGCGAATTATTCTTTACACCGGTGTCCGTAAAATTCCTTTGTGTTCCTACGTTGTACAAACAGAAAAACAAAATATTTACCTCCACCTTCACCACGATTACAATGCATAACCAGGATAGTGCAATTCATCTCATAAATTGAAATTAAATAAACATACAATTTATATATAATATCGTATTAAGGGTACCCATATTATATATACGAGCACGGCTGGGATATGGAATAATCGTTTGGTGTATTTTTATATTATATATAATAATAGAAGTAGTGTGGCAACAAGTAATAATAGACGACTAATAATAATATAACAAATATGTACCGGTACAACATCTAAAATAGGAAGTATTATCCTTCACAACATCCAACATCATCATATATCTTACTCGTAGATCATTATTATTAATTTTATATTATTATTATTTATTATTATTTTTTATATAATTTTTAAAGAAGTCGTTCTAAAAAAAAAAAAATATAAAAAAATAATTAAAAAAAATAGAAGAAGAAGAAGATTGCGTTCGGTTTTCGCTCAACGCTCAACCCAATAACCCAAAAAAACATTGTTAGAGAAGACTCCTCGTACCGGTAGGTATTAAAAATCAAACCTGGTACCGTACTTGGTACGAGCCTCATAAAATGTACAATTGTACCGTAGTCATCTAAATACTACATACATAAATTTAGTCACATAAATTTAGTAAAATTTAATAGTACGTAGTTCTAACTTTAACATTATTAAAAGTACATATACTGTATCAATACCAAAGAACTTCTATGCCGGATGGAGGATAGTAAAAAAAAAAACATTGAAGTTATTATTTTATTTTTTTATTTCGCCAGAGCACAGCAGAGTACGTAGTAATAAGTTCCGATAAAAATAATAAATAAATACTAAATATTTAATATACCTGGTACTACGTCGTCATCATCGACGAGAGGAGAAGAGGAGCGAGAGAGAGAGGAGGTAGGTATAGGAGAGGGAGGAGGAGAGGATATGATAAAATATTCTTCTATAAATATATTATTATTATAGAGACTATTGGAATGAAGAAATGTACGTGAACAATTCATTCTATTATTCTTTACAATTTTAAATATTCTGCTTTAATTTGTTAGTTTTGTTTTGTAAAAGACTTAGTTCCAGTTTAAGGAAGAACATTAAAAAACATACATATCTGCTGCCGCGAACGTTTCAGCCGTACTTAAAAATGCGTCTGCTCTGGGTGGCCATGTGTTTGCTTTTTGTCGGGGGAGCAAGGTGTTCGGATGTCGTCTTTGAGATAACGGAAGCCTCGCTGAACAGCATGGCAAAGGCGTACGTTCCTCGTCTAAAATTTTCTTCCCTTCTCCCAGGTTATTCAACTTCGTCAATAAAACAGTTTCTTCCAGGGGCGTATAAGAAATGTCCAGGATGCCTTATAAATGCCCAGGTCACGGTGCAGGAGTTCCCCCCGACAGTTAGCCTGGACACTGGAGATACCGTTCTCCACGGCCATAATTTAATTGTGAACTTGACTGCAGTTAATACGAATAAAGAACACTTTCCCCTGCTGATGTTTTTAGTGAATGGAAGCGCGATTACAGACTTCGGAAAGCAGATAACCACGGGCCCCAACGCGGGAAGGATCCCAGCCACCGTTAAAATTACCGAGACCTCCACTGATTTGCTCGCAAGTTACATAGGTGATATTCCACCGAACCCCTTCTTCAACGTTATTGTGAAAGCGATTGCAACGAACATTATCGCCCCACAATTCAACAAAAACTTTCCTGGTATTTACTTCCCGAAAGTGGAGGGAGTGACTCTTACCGAAATGGTAATCCAAAATTTGAAAAACAATGTATTGACTGTGCCGGCAACCATAGCCTTTGACGATGACCTTGCCGACGACCTTGAGCGCAGGCGGTTGCTGATCGAAGAGGCGAGGCGAAGGCTAACGTCTGCTCTTGCCGACGGCGTTGCTGGCGTGAACATGGCCGTCGAACAGACTGGTCTGCAAAAAGCCGTCGACAATTTCTCTCCTTATTTAAGCCAGCAATTAAATTCTATTGGTGTTCCAGATATTAGTGGGGGCTTTTCCGCT
Organism: Stramenopiles sp. TOSAG23-3; assembly: GCA_900128585.1. NCBI lineage: Eukaryota > Stramenopiles sp. TOSAG23-3. Next base: position 2,810 of record LT642816.1, on the reverse strand, counting down.
GCCGGGACAAGTTTTCGGTACTCTGTTGAGGGCATCAAGCTGAGAGGGTTTTCGTTTTCTAAATCAAGCTCTTCCTTCAAAGCGGAATCTGGGCCTGTCCTATCGCTATCGGGAATAGCACTGAACATACCGTCAAGCTCGTTTACGATAAAAAAACATATGTATGTAACATGGTTGTCTTGCTCGGGGACTGTGACAGCTTCGCTATCGAACGCAGCGGTCGATGTAGTTTTGAATGTGACATCGACCGGTGATGGGCGGCCCGTAATGTCTCCGCACTCTTCATGGGACTTTGGCAGCTTATCCGTCTCGCACACCATGGACGGCGTTGCATGTAAAGCCATGTCAGCAATAGCTTCTTTATTTGATGCCAAAGTGAACGACAAGATCAAAAGTGTTATAAAATCTGCTGTGCCGACAGAGACCGATAAAGTCGTCGCGAGTTATGCGTCCGGATTGATGCAGCAGCTGAGCCCATCAAAAGTCTCATTTGACGAGGGGGTGAACTTAGATTTGAGCCTTGTGCAAAACCCATCTACCTCCGATTCGGATCTGGAATTTAACTTTGCAGGGATATTCTCATCTGCTATGGGGAAGGAATTCGAATCCGATGAGTACTATCGTCCTTTTTAGAGGTCGGTTTTCTGAATTTTAAACTTGCGCTCAATTACAAAATATTGGCTGTTATTTTAATAAAAGCATACTATATTAAATTTGTTTTAAGTTCGCAGTACATTTAATTTTAATTATACTGATACTTAAATAACAGCCAATTTTTTTGTTAATAATAAAAGATATAAGGGGTGAATTTTCTTGTTTTTAAAAAGGGGTGTTATATTGATTTAAGATACTAAAATCACAACAGTTCGCAGTACATAGAGTTTAACTAATTTATCATACTTAAATCACCATTTGCATCTTTCAGGCAAGCAGGGCACTTCCCGCCACAGTTTAGGGAGCACACGCCACTTCTCGCAACCACCAGGCCACTGTCTAAACTGCCAAAAAAAGAAAATACATCGTCCCCAAGTAAATCGATCCCTGGCTTAATTGTCATTCTCTTTCGTTTCTTTGATCCTACCGGGTGCTTGACGCTCTGGAAGACGCAATCAATGTAACGCACGTTCGTTTCACTCGGGGTGACGTTGCAGCGCTTCTGGCAACTGTTTGGCAGTTTTGACGCGACTGTTTCGCCAAATTTTACAGGCCATTTTAGCCGCTGAAGACCCGTGTGCTTACTGTTTGCGTTGGGCATGGGGGGCGCTCGAGGGTCTTTGTTCCAGAAGGCAACCATAAAGGTCAGACGGCGCTTCCTATTGTCCCCACCCGGTACAACTCCCGCACCAGGGAGAACACAGTGCAACAACTTTCCATTAAAGCAAGCCAAGCGATTTGCTTTTGGAACTAACAAAAACCCTTCGGACGTTATTTCGTTTGTCATTGTTTGATCCAGCACAAGGGTAGGTCCTCCACAGCTCGCATCTATAAAACTAATTGACGACATAATGGGGTGGCGCGGACTCACGCCGTCCTCTCCTACCACATAATCAAAATGGAGCTGATGCCCATTCGAGTGTGGGCGCGTATGAGCCCACCATTCCGCATACTTTGCATTTGCAACGGCGGGAAATCCGACAGCCGCGCGCGAACGAATGTGCAGCAATATGTCTTCAAAGGTTGACCTTGGTCTATCACTTTGTTTTTGATTGTCTAAAATATTCTGGTAAGAAAAGAAGCCGCGGCCCGGGCTCCCATAATTATGTTCGCTCCAAAATTCTGAATTAGGTGCGAAAAGGTCGAGCATATGGGCCATCATTCTGTCATTATAGACATTGTCGGTGACGTACACTCGGCCCTGACACTCTTTTTGCGTTGCTGAGCGACCAGCACCAGCCAAGTCGCAGGTGGTGAGTTTATTTGAAAAGCCAAATGTAAACCCTAATTCCTCTAGCAGTCGGTATGCTTCTACGCTCTTCTTTGGATTCTGGCAAAGCAAACGGCCCAACAATTTCCCGGCTTCTTGAAAGGCTTCCTCCTCCTCTGGCAAGTTGTGACTTGCAATGGCGCGAGCCTTTCTTAGCAGCTGCTCTGACGTTTTCAAGTCTTCTTCCGTGGATGCTAGCTTCCATGTCAAACGGCCAGTGTGGAGCAGTGCATCAACATGTTCCCCTGAAGACGCAGTTAAGCCATCATTGTACAGTTCCAAAGCCCCCGAAGAATTTTCCCATTCAATGATACGACCGTGGAGGACAAGGATCCTGGAAAGCATTGCTCTCCATTTCCCACAAAAATTACAACACACCGAGGAAGGCAGGGCTACACTTAAGAGATCTCTGCACTCCCTTAAACAATTAACCGCGTGGCGCTCTTTCAAAGAGCGCCCCGGGACCGAGCTCTCACCATACAAAGTATCAACAACATTGTTATAAAGGCCGCAGCACTGTTCATATCTTTGCACGTACTCTACTGTTTCGCACGGCGGTGCAGCGTTTGCAGCCATGGCAATTTAGGGTTCTATGTACAATTTTTTACCCGTTTTAGTTTACCGTTACAAACACATCCAATTCTACCCCCCACCCCTCTAAAATTATTAGTACATCGAACATGTAATGTTGTCTCTGATACTTTAAAACAAAATATCGTTTGCAGATAATATGGTGGTGGGTTAACGAGAGAAGAAGATTATTTTTTTTTTTTTTGCGAAAAAAAAAAAAAAAAAAAAAAAAAGAAGAGAAGAAGAAGAAGAAGAAGAAGAAGAAGAAGAAGAAGAAGAAGAAAGAAGAAGAAGAAGAAGAAAGAAGAAGAAGAAG
>LT642814.1:0-10459 GCA_900128585.1 Stramenopiles sp. TOSAG23-3 | reverse complement strand
AAACCTTGAAGTGAAAATGGTTCGCACTATATCTATGCTATGACTATGTATTTAAAGAACTAAACCTTGAAGTGAAAATGGTTCAGCACTATGTCTATGCTATGTGTCTTCATTTCATCATCATTCACTGCTACTTATTTGACCAAAGAGAACTAGTCGTCTATTATTAAAAATCATCACCCTAATGGTGTGAACAATACCAGAACAAACCAACAAAACGAATGTCACGTCGAAAATAGTTTAAGATAAACAAAATAGAGGGCAGGTATATTTTCACCGTAAGAGACACAAAAACGCCAGAGCTGGTAAATATAACAAGTAAAACTAAACAGAAGGTTTAAATAGTCGTATCGAAACGATCAACCATGGGAGCAACTCTTTCAACAAGGCGAGCAACGTCAGCGTTGGTAGTACTAGGCGTCAGTGCCCTGGAAGTTGCACCTTTACACGCCTTTGTGTTAGAGAGAGACTCATTCGGTGCAGCGATGGCAGTCTCGCAACCATACGGAAGGCAACTCAGAGGATGTAGAAGTGATGGAAGAGGACCCCAGCGGCGCCCCGCCCCCCGATGGAAACCAGCTCGACATGATGGAAGAGGTTTCAAGAAGGTTAGGGTTGGGGTTGACACGGAAAGCGAAGCTAACGGGATATCAGCACCATCAGGACCAGGGTCTGAATGGGGTGATAGCAATGGTGATTTTGATGACGGCTTCGATGTCATGGAACCGCCAAGCGATGTGAGCGACCGTAGACAGTTTCCACTCTCTCCCTCCTATGTTGGACCAACGAAGTTCCCAAAACGAGCAGAGCGTAGAGGTTCATTCAGGAGGCGACTAATTTAGAAAAGAACAAATCATATATAGTTTTTTATAGGAGGAGTTTGGGTTCTTAAACGGTTTTACCTTCCTTTTTAAATAGAGCGTCTTAAAACATTACACACTATTATATAATTTTTGTTTTTTTATAGTATGTTTGAAGACGCTCACTTTATTTATCAATTATTTTCGTAAATCATTCTTCAGGTTGTCAGCAGTTATTATAATATTATTGTCGTGAAACAACAAAAGTTGTACAACAATTTCTAGCTCGAAGACGACAATATTATTGTCCGATGGGCTCACACCATTAAATCTCTAACTCTAATAACATAACAAATAATCTTGGAGTTCCATTCTCCTCTGTTGCTCTTCATTTTGTTGTACCAGAAAAATTAGGCCATTAGGTGATAATATTTCGTAAAGCATATGAAAAAAAAACCAAAATATATAAAGCATATGATACTATAAAAAAAATGCTTTATACTTTGTTTTTTTAGTTCTACTAACTTCCATGATTAGTAAGCGCTAAGATAAATTTTATCTATGTTTTTATGCCTCTAATTTAGAGTTCAGTTCGCAGTATATTAATTTTAATTATACTTAAATAAAAGCCCATTTTCTCGTTTAATGTTTATACCTCTAGATCAACAAACAAAAAATTAAATTATGTACCACCGGACATGAAACATTTCCTCACGTCTCCCTCTCTTTCTCTATCTCTTTACTGACTTGCGATCACATCAGAACCAGCAATCAGCAATAGCCAAAAGACTACACCGTCACCCAGAACCTCGGGATTTGGCGAAAAGCTAGGACTGTGGTGATCTCCGCACCCTGGTTTGTTTGCTCCAAGGAACCAGAAACAGCCAGGTTTCGAGTTAAGGTAGTGCGCAAAATCTTCGCCTGCCAAGTACTGTGGAGATTCAGCATCGACCCTTTCGCCCCCAAAATACCCCTTCAGTGCGCCGGCCGAGCTTTGTACAGTACTGCGGGCATTAATTACGGCTGGATGTCCCAAAATAGAGTTCGCATTGACGGCAACGCTGCCATCACTGCTGGTCCCAGCGAAAGACCCAGCAGCAATTTTCTCAATTTTGATTCGAAGTTGTTTGTGAAATTCTATCCTTCTGTCCATTTTCAAAAAAGTGCGAACTCCGTACCATAAACTAACCTTAGAGGGAATCACATTGCTCGCATCGCCATGGGAGTTTAAAACAGTTGGGGTAAGAGCGCACGGTTCCGTTGGGCCAAGTGTTTGGACAGGAAAGTTTCGCAACCCTGCGATGATGTCTGTTGATACATCTATGGCATTGCTGGCTTGATGTGGTTGGCTGGCGTGCCCACCGGAACATTGTATCTCAACATTGAGGCGGTCACTATTTGCCATGAACGGCCCCGCAGCTGTTGCAAATTTTCCGGATGGCAGGGAGGCCCACACATGCAAGCCATAGCACTCATCAACACCTTCAGTAACGTTTTCTACGTTGACCAAATGACTGCCACCTGATTCTGTGATAGGGTTTTCTTCAGCGCGTTGAAAGACAAATTTCAAACTCTGTATGTTTTCGCCGATAGGGGCACCCGAACAAAGCACTGCTCGCAGCGCTGTTAGCAACATTGCAGTATGCATATCGTGCCCGCAAGCATGCATTTTCCCTTTGTGCTGCGACGAAATGTCGCTGTCAGGCTCCTCTACCGGAAGACCGTCCAAATCGGCCCTCAGCAAAAGCGCCTTGCCACCGACTCGCTTCTTGCGGGTCAGTGTCACATTCACCACAACACCGCCGGTCAACTCCACCATATTCACGTCCGCTACGTCCCTCCCCACGCTCTTCTGCTTCATTATCCCCTCTATGGTTTTCTTCACGAGAGTCACTGTTTTCTGTTCTTCCCACCGAAGCTCAGGAATTCGATGCAGCCGATCACGCAGACTATGCACGTAGTCCTTCAGACTTGAGACAATTTCACTTATTTTGATATTTTTCTCGGAGTGGGACGTTTGTCCGGGCGCATGAAGTTTCTTCCGCTTCTTTCCAACCATGCTGCTCATGGTTTATAACAGTCTATACGAAGAGCAACTACTTGGCTCACTATTTTTCAAAATGGAAGAAGCAACTAGATCGGCTTGTCTAGTAAGTGCAAGTACTTGGCATACTATGTTTCAAAATGGAAGAAGCAACTAGGCCAGCTTTTCTAGTAGTATCATTTTTCGTGACATGACTAGACTATCATCTTCGCGCTCTTCTTTCAAAAAAAATACAACAAAAAAAAATTAATAATATAAAAAAAAAAAAAAAAGAAGAAGAAGAATTTTTTAATTATTTTATTACAATAAGATAGACACAGCATTGGGATGTATTAGATAACGGGATTACACTACTATAGACTAGTATTATTTTATTATTTATTATTATTACATTTATTACACAACAACAACAACAACAACAACAAGAACAAAAAAGAAGAGTCAGTTCTTCAGGTTAAAAAAATAATAACGAATTGCATTACGTTTATTATTCGTTGTAATTGGTAATAATATCTACGCAGCATGTACGTAGGGAGTAGGGATGGACAACCTCGCGAGGCGACGAAAAAGTGTAACGAATAAGTCTAAATTTAGATTACAAGTCTTTATTATAAATATACAATTATAATACTGTACACTGTACCGGTATTTAAATAATTAAAATGAAATATATAGAAATACCATTATTATGAGATAAATAATGAGAAATGAAATAATGGACAAAAGAATTTAACAAACAGCTTGATAGCAAGGCAGATAGATAATTAAAAAATATGAAGAATATATTAGAGACAACACAAAATGAAGAAGAAGGCAGTTGTAAACAATTTTAGGAAAATGTATACAGTATAATGATTATGTACTCCCTTCTATTGATTCAAATTGAAAGGAGAGAGATTGATTTCGAATTAATTGATGAAACACACAATCGACTGCGCAAACGGCAAGAATTTGAACTACCATCTTTGTTTTGTGAACACGTTTTAATTATTTAGTTTAGTTACGAAATGGAAGCCGACAAACAATTGGAAGAGGACGTCGTACAGGGGCAAGGAGACGAAGTCACTTTAGGCGAAAGCAGTTTCCCACAGGCAGAGGATAGCCAAGAAAACACAGCGGACGAAAGCACAGACACTGCGGAAAAAATGGCAGATGAAACAGCTGCTACTGAAGAAGAACCAGAGCCCGAGGCTGACCCTGAGCCCGAGCCCGAGCCCGAGGCTGACCCTGAGCCCGAGCCCGAGGCTGACCCTAAGCCCGAGCCCGAGGCCGACCCTAAGCCCGAGCCCGAGGCACAGCCGGAGCAGCCGAATGGCGAACCTCGCATCGTGTTGAAGCGAAAAGAGAAACCAAAGCCCCAGTTTATGCTGGTCGGGCCGCCCATGTCTGGAAAGAAAATGATCACAAAACGTTTTGAAGAAGAATACGGGATTCTTCCTCTAACTCTGGACGCGATGTATTCCAGCGAAATAGAGTCTGGGTCCCAAGAAGGCTTTGAGTTAAAAAGGCTGCTTGACGCGGACCGCTCCGTGCCAGAAGATTTGACCATTAAATTGGTCATCGACAGGGTAAAACAAGGCGATGCCATTGCGAACGGTTACGTCGTTGCAGGGTTTCCCCGAACAAAGAAACAGGCAAACGCGATATTTGACTCGGGCGTTCCCGTCTCCGCAATGCTTGTTTTAGACCTGGACGACAACGAAGTTGTGGAACGAAGCAAGGGGCGCAGAATTGACCCTGAAACCAAAATTCTCTACCACGTAGATTATAGCCCAGCCGAGAACAGCGACGTCGCCGCACGCCTGGAGAAGCGCCCAAAAGACGCCGAAGCAGAGGTTTTACACACCATGGATGCGTTCCAGTCGAACATGGAAAATGTGGAGGAAGTCTTTAACAACCGCGCGGTGGACGACGAGGGCAACGAGATTTCTGCGTTTCGACGCGTAAGCGTATCGGACCCAAACATGGATTCGTTCGATACAATCTGGAAGAACATAAAGGACGTAATGGGCGCACCGCCCGCGGACGAAGAGGCCGCGGCGAAGATTCAAGCCCTGATCCGTGGCCGCCAGGAACGGCAGTACCAAAAGGAAAAAGAAGAGGCGGCCGCAAAGATTCAAGCCATTCAGAGGGGCCGGAACGTCCGCAAAGACGCGGAAAACCGGAAGGAATTGAACCGACAGGTCCGCTTCGATGCTTTGATAACCGCCCTAGTAAACGCTGCAAGTGCCCCAACCGTGGGGGAAGAGATAATGAACATTTTGCCGTACGACCGGGACTTTCCCGTCAAAGATTTTGTGGGCCGCATTCGTCGCTGGAAGGCGGACCCCTTGCCCGACGAAATCATTGCGCTGCAAGAGCAGATAGAGCCTGCAGATACGGTGGAGCACTTGGCTCGGGAGGACTTTCCCCGCAAGGATGGAAAGGGAAAAAGTGTCATGAACAGCGACGAGTTTTACAATTGCATTACGAGCCACGGTGGGGTTGGGGTGAAGAAGCGCCGGAAGGAAATTGCGGCACGCCGCCGCCGGGCATCCGTAACCGAATTTAGCAAGAGGTCCGACGAATTCGAAATCATGTTTCGCGAGTTAGACTTAGACCAAGATGGGCAATTGTCCATGGAGGAGTTCCACAAAGGCTTTGAAAAGAAAGCGGCCGAGTGGGGCTACAAAGGCTCCATGGACGCGGCCGACAGTGCCGAATTAGACATGTTCCGGGAGATGGACACGGACCAAAGTGGTCTCATCTCCTTCGATGAGTTTAAGACGTACATGGACAACGTTCGAGAAAGCTGGGCGCAGGAGAACAGGGAAGAAGCGGCAAAGGCAGTCGCGGTAGCACGGGAGAAAGACAAAGCCAAAGAAACGGAAGCCGCACTAGAGTACTCGTTGCAAGCGCGCGAAGATTTTGAGGAAGTAAACGAGGCCGACGAAGAGGGCGTGTACACTCGGTACAACGTCCCGTGTGTTGTTGTTGCAAACGCTGGAACGCAAGCAACGTATGTAAACAAGAAAGCGAATAGGACCACGGGCACCGGGACCAGCACATGGGATGACACTGCGTCCGGACAGGACTGGGACTCGTTCGTGTCCTTGGATACAAGCGCACTGGATGTTTCCGGGGGATCGAACGAAATGAAGAGTTTTCTGGCCGCCCAAGAGGTCGCCGAGAACCAAGAAAAGTCGTTGTGGAGGGACGACGGAGTCATGCTGTCCAAAATTATCCGACGGTACCGACCGGGCATAAAGTACATATTCAATTTCTATTCCAGAACAAACGCCGGCAACACCGCCGCCCGGGCAAGCCGTGGCGTCGCCACATTTGAGGCGATTGCTTGTGAGCACTCTGGGGTATCTCGTATAATGTTTCGTCGCCTGTGCGCCGACTTTGGTTTGCTGCGGGAGGACAAAGCAAAAGCAAGGCGTATCCGTCGACGCATTGGCGACTTGTGTTTGCTACCAGAGGAGTGCATGGCAATATTCGACCAACACGCCCGAAATGTAAATATGGTGTCGTCCGTGAACAAGGGAAGAGGCGTGCTGCTCCAGAACGAGTTTGCCGCATGCCTCGCGCAGCTTGCGGACACTGTTATGGAACCGTACGCGGAAGCGTACCCGGCCACGTGGCGACGAGTTCATGCAATTTTTGGGAGATTGGACTTTGGAAACATTCTTGAGCTTCGCAAGCGCATGCGGGGGAAAACAGGCTTTGGTATTGGCGATGGTGAGCCAAGAGGGCACGGCAATTCCTCCCGAGTCTCTTACAAGGAAGGGTTTTCGTACGAACTGAGTTCGAGAGACTGGCCCAATGCACCGTTGACGCCTCTGCCCCAGAAAAGGTCTCGAACGCAAGTGAACGAGCCTCTGTACGAGAAAATGCTGGAGGACGAACGACATACAATGCAGTTAGAACTGGCCACCGGGTTTGGGGAGAATCTCATAGATTTTGATGGCCTTCAAAGTGGAAAGGGCATGGACGAGGGCGCGGCCATGAAGGCAAGCAGCGCTGCTAGTCCCAAATTCCAGTCCACTGGGGCCACCAACCCGGAAGAAATAAGTTCGTTTTTGGACAATCTTGGACTCACGTACGGGCTGGAAAAGAAGTACGTCTCTGGGGTAAGGCTCAGGAAAGGGAACAGTAAGTCCTCCCTGGGCGTCTTTGCAAACCGACAGCAAAGCAGTTCTAAGATAAAGCCAAGTCCACCCCCGCGTTCGTCAACAAAGAAGAAGAAGAGGGTATCACCTCAACGAAGGCTTTTGCCCACCCAATTCGACAGTCTGTAACATAGTTAAAAAATTATTTTTACTTTCGTACATTGAAAATACTTATCGATTGTTTTCAGTTAAAAACAATAAATTAATGGCTGTTATAAAACAAGAAAATTGGCTGTTATTTTGGCTGTTATATGATATTTAAAAAAAAACGGAGCAGAGTCATTTCACACAATATCATTATATAATTAGAGTCTTGACTTAAAAACATACTATAATCTGGACTCAACCACAGAGACACTGATAACCTACCCCCCCCAACAACAAAAGAGTTGTACGGATCCAGGCAATCACAACACAACTACAGCAGCCAATTTTCTTGTTATTTTTAGTTTTAAAGCATACTCTATATAATTTGTTTTTTTTTCATTGATCCATCTTTTTCTTGTCAAACAGTTCCGACGCTCCAGCCTCCCAATTCATCCCCCTTTATGGTCAAAATATGTTTGTGGTGTTTACGAAGCTCTGCATGGTGTGCTATGGAAATCATTGTTATGTTCCTTTGCTTGCACATGCTGAATAATTTGTCCTCCATGTCATGAGACACGGCACTGGTTGCCTCGTCTAGACACACAAAATCTGGACAATGGTAGAACACACGGGCAAAGCCCAACCGCTGTCTTTCCCCGCCGCTCAGTACATCATCCCAATTAAACACCTCGTCCCAACCCGTGCATTCTCCACGGTTTCTGAGCGATTTGCTGTCTGCCAAAAGCTTCGCTGAATCCAATCCGACAATCTTTAATAATTTTTCAAGCCCAGCAATGTGCCGATTCAGGTCGTCTTCAGAGAGTTCGCAGTGAGGAGTGTCTGGATAGATTAACTGCTCCCGCAGGGTCCCAACAAAAACATAAGATTTTTGAGGCATGAAAAGGATTTGTTGCTTCGCTGGAGGGATAATAATTTTTCCCGCACAAAGCGGCCATAAACCGCCTATGGTCCGCAAAATGGAGGATTTTCCACTGCCATTAACTCCCTCAATAATGGTGTGGTCACCTTTGCGGATCGTAAGGTTCATGTCGAACACTAAAAGTCGCCCTTCAGGGGAGATAATCGTGGCGTGTTGAAACTCGACAGAAGCGTTCGTACGACTGTGAACAACCATCGGGGAGGCCGCAAAACTATTGCTACAACCATGACCTTGTTCCTCAAGGGCCTGCCTTGCCATCTCAACAACCGCGTCCGCAACCGTGTCCTTCCCATCTGCACCACCGCGAACACCCAGCTGCGTGACTAATTCCTCTACTCTATTCGCCATCCCCGCCAATTCCGTGAACCCAACATAGGCATTGTTGTACATAGCGTTTAGAGCACTAGCGAGTGTGTTAAAGTATTGGATCGATTGCAGCATGTACTGTGTTCGATCACCGACAGTATCCAGATTGACTCCTTCCTTTCCCAGGTACATTGCTGGTATCATAACTTCGTAGGAGACCAGGGCACCAAAGTGCTTGATTATCGTCGTGTCCAAAAAGGACATCATTGCCCTTTTCTCTAGCACATCCTGTCGGCCCAGTTTAATCTTTCGAAACGTTTGCTCAGCAATTTCGTTTTCCCTGGAGCTTCCCCTCAAGAGCGCAATTTCTTCAGCATGCTCAATAATTGAACTGTGGCAGTTTCGAAAGTCCCCTTCCAGGTCTTTCTGCTTGGCAAGGATTGCGCCAAAATTGGGCATAATGGTCTTTAACCAATACGAAGAAATGGCAAAGTACCCCGAAAACAAGAAAAGTTGGACCCCCCCAAGGTTTCTGGCGATGTTGTAGCAGTAGACAAAAGTTTCGAATGTGGGGCGAACGAGGGACCCCCACGTCTCGCTGAGCTTCTCGCTGAACTGCTCCACGTCTACGGTTATTCTTTGGTCCACTGTCGACATCAAATTTTTCCCGTATGAACTGACTCGGTAAAATGTCAGGTGATCGTTGATAAAGTTCACATTGATAAAATCTAGTAAGTGCGTCCGGACGGTCATGGCAAGCTGGTGCTGTTGGTACCGTGCGAAAGCGTTGATAACCGACACAGGGATGCAGAGGGACATGAACCGACTTTGGGCAAAGAACAGACCGTCCCAGTCCATATTAACCAGGCACTTTATTGCCGCAGAGCCTATGTCCGCCAGCCAAGAGTACGAGAAGACTCGGAAAAACAAGAGCAGGGTGTAGACGCATAGCTGCTGCGCCGCCTTGCAGGTATAGGAAGGAAAAATGATCGGCGCCAGTTTCAAAAGGACAGACAGAAGGTCAGAGGAAGACGCCTTTTTCTTCTTCCCACGTGCACCCGCGGTCTCCCTCGACTTTTCGCGTTTTCTGTGCGACAAAGACACCGCCGTCACCCCCACGAAGACGGACCCGTAGAAAAATACCAACACCCTCCACCGAGGAATTCGCCAGAGTCTCCCCCCCAAGTCCGTAAGCATTGCGGTGTACCGCCGCGTTTGCGTCGCCATACTCACAACGGCAAATAAATTACCAAAATGCCCAGCAGTGTTTGTATCGGGGTATCAATTACATAAAAAATGTCTATTTTTCGACCTATCACTTTTTATATTTCAAATCACCAAAAGAACAAGGAGGCCCCTTTTTATTTTTTCGCCTTCATTTTTTTTGTTTTAATGTTCATATTAAAACAAAATCATTATTATTATATTATCATTATTAATTATATTTATTTTGTTTTTTCTTCTTCTTCTTCTTTTGTTGTTTTTTATTAAAATAATTAGTACCTGTTGTACCCGTACAGAGTAGGTAGTGTGATCGATCGTCGTGATTTAGCTGAGGTGTAATTTATAATAGTCTATTAGTCGGATTGGTCTCTCTTCTCTCTTCTCTCTTCTCTCTTCTCTCTTCTTCTTCTCTTGGTAAAATTAATAAATAATAATAATAATAATAATAAAAAAAAAATTGAGTGAGAATGTATGAAGAGTCGATGTTTTCTTGCTCAGAATCTTTCATTTGATATATTATTATGTATATATATTCAAAGACGAGATGACGAACCATTCATTATCGTTTTTCTTTCTCCTTTCCATGTGAATCGTCTATTTCCCCATATATCCCAATCCTGTGCATACGTCACTCCGTTTTGTCACTTTCTTCCTTCCTTCCTACACGCTCGCCCTCAAAATGCTGCGGCACGTACGGGCTCAGTCGGCCGTGTACGTCCTCGGGATGATCATAGTAATCCTCTCCTCCATCGGCCTGTACACGCTCGGCCCGACGCTGGAGACGAAGACCTTTCTGGGGTGGGAGAGGGCGGTGTTCTGGCTACTCGTGATGCTCATAGTTTACTCCGCCCTGGGCTGCATCGCCATGACCTGCGCGAGGCTGCGCACGGGGGACTCCACGACG
>LT642812.1:0-10469 GCA_900128585.1 Stramenopiles sp. TOSAG23-3 | reverse complement strand
TTTCTTTCTTTCTTTCTTTCTTTCTTTCTTTCTTTCTTTCTTTCTTTCTTTCTTTCTTTCTTTCTTTCTTTCTTTCTAATTATTCATTGATTGGGACAACACTTTTCAGAATTAGTACTTATTCAAAGCGTTACTTTACGACAGGAGAGATCAAACTGAGGATATATAATGTGACAGTCTAATACGAACTCCAGACTACAGCTGACTCATGCTGGCCGGATAGGATATAGGATAGGATAGAATAGACTAGAATAGAAAAAGGATAGTCCAGCAGGACCCACCCCACCCCACGCGCTGATTGGTGCATTGGATATTTTCATAATGTACAGTGTACATTATACTAATCCAAATCGTCTTCATTGTCACTGCTAAATTCAGATTCAGATTCAGATTCAGATTCAGATTCAGATTCAGTTTTCAGTTCTATCGCGTTTCTATTGTTTTGTATACTATATATACAAGTATTGTGTATTTATATTTTAACAATAATATGGATATTAATTGGATAATAAAATAATATTTATTTGATATTTGATAGAACTTAAATTAGACTACATTAATTTATTACTTAACGTTTTCAAACCGAGGAGTTGAATTATCGTACCGTACTTAAAACATTTATAACCCTATGTGTAAATATTAATAAAACAATAATTATACTAAAGTATTCAATTAGAATAAAGATTGGATTAAGTATTACTATTGTAATGGTATATAAGTTACAAACGCAATTTTGTACCCTATTTAGATACAATATGATTAGAATGATCCTCCTCCTTCTTGGTGGCTTCCTAGACACTAATAATATCGATCCAGCTAATTAAAATTGATGTAACGAAAGGAAGGCTAAAATAGTGATAGAAAATATTTGTCACCTAGAAGCTGGTGTCAACGATGCAAGCACCCCTTTCCCACAGTCTTTTTTATTTTTAGTGCGACCGTTTCTGTTAGATCGTCAAAGTGCAAACAACATGTTGGGAGCCATTGCAGAAGAAGAGGAAGAAGAGGACGTACGGCAACAGCCCCCGCCCCCCCCTCCCCCACCGGGGCAGGGTTCGAATAGTAAAGCTTCCGTGATTGAGGATGACATGCCCCCACCGCCACCTCCATTGGCCATGAAAAAGGGACGTATGCCCCCCCCTCCGCCACCGGCAGTGAATTCCAAAGCGAACGATTTCATGGCCCGCCGGTCCCACTCGCCCCCTAGTGGGCGCGCTAGCCCGTCCGTTCCTGTGAGTAAAATTAGGAGAGCTACACAAATGTTCATGGACGACCCAACGATGAAAAAGTTGGCCGAGGGTTTGGCAAACTCATCCCCAGAGAAGGACAAAAAAGGGGCGAAAGAGCAAAAGAGTTTTGTAGCTAAAATGAAGGAAAAGAGGGAGGAAGACGACATGCAAATGCTCCGCGGGATATTTGCTGCCTTCGACGAGAACAAGAACGGCCGGTTGAGCAGACGGGAGTTGTCGGACGCGCTGATTGCGCTTGGGTTTTCCCCGACGGAAGCATTGATGAATAAATTTTACACGGAGAACTTGCAGCATACGGGGAAAAAATCGTGGCAGATAAGCCTTCCAGCATTCGTAACTGCAGCGTTGAAACATTTAGACAGCGCCGTCGACTGCACGGAAGATGTAATGTATTTGTTCAAGTCTTTCGACAGAAAGCTGTCTGGCGACGTCTCTGCGAAGATGGTGCGCCACCTGCTGCACGAGACATTGGTCCCCACCCGCTTAACGGAACAAGAAACCACTGAGTTTTTAAACGAATGCATTCGAAACCCAAACGATTTGTCCGAAGTCTTGAAGTACGAAGATTTAGTAGACCGACTGCTCTTTGCCCCAAGCGATGATGCCTTCCTTCAATCTGGAATGGGATCGAAGAATAAATCCTCCAAATAAAAATAATTTTACAGTATATACATAGCTGTACCTGGTACGATAAATAAAATGGATAATATAATGTACCAATGTATATATACATCAACGATTTGTAGAAGGGAAGTGATCAATGTACGAACCTGAAGGAGAGCTTTCTTAGGGTAGACGAAACTATACCGTAAAGCTACTCTCAATGGAAAAAACTTTAGCTCCCCTTCTCCAAATTATTATTTATACTATACTTATAGTCAATAAGACGACTATCTTTCTTTCTTCCTCAATTTCGCTGCTATGGTAGTATATATAAATAGCTTTAAGTTATAAGTAGCAGCAGCATTAAATAATAATAATTAATTGCTTTGTTGTTGCTATCTCTCCTCCTCAGTCCTCCGTCCAGTCAGTCGTTCTTCTTCTTCTTCTTTCTTCTCTTTCTTCTTCTTCTTCTTCTTCTTCTTCTTCTTTCTTCTTCTTCTTCTTCTTCTTCTTTCTTCTTCTTCTTCTTCTTCTTCTTCTTCTTCTTCTTCTTCTTCTTCTTCTTCTTCTTCTTTTCTTCTTGTTGTGCGTTTTTGTTTGAGGTGTGATTAACGTACATTTTTGATTGGCTTTACTTTTCTCCACAAACTACACACTCAAGTAAATGGAACAAAGGGTTTTTATGTTTTTCAAGTTTTTCAAACGAAGAAGATTTTATTCCTACCTGTAAACAGAGAAGAAGAGAGTTGTTTAAAAGAAAATCGATTGCTGTTGGTCCGTCGCGTGTTGGATTTGTTTGCCTATACAGAACAGAAAAGGAAGAAGCTACTGAAGGAAGGAACAATGGATATTTCATCGTTTAGCAAAGACAATGTGGACGGGTTGAGAATCCTAGGAGACCTCCCCGACGCCGCGTTCAAAAAAATAACGCAGCTTACGTTTGGAGTTCTATCGGACGAAAAGAAACAGGACAGTTCGGCGTCGATGAAACTGTTGACGTCCGCAAACATTGTTGGCGAAAACATGGCCTCTGCGAAAATAGCGTTCTCAGGGCTGTTGGCGCTGTTGTTGGAGGCTGCCAAGGTAGACGCGCCACCCGAGCAGGTCCAGTCTGTAGCAGAAGAGGCCGGGATCGACATGACTAGGGCCGAATTAATAGGAAAAGGACACGAGGCTCACGTGGAAGCAATCCGGGACCGTTTAATATACTCCTCTATTGGGGCAGGCAAGATCGTGGACTGCGACTGGCGGCTTGACTACACCGCAGTTTCTAGTAATGTACAGACGCAGAACAAGGGGTTGTACTTTGTCACCTTGAAAGTACAAGAACCAAACGAAGGCGTAGACAAAGTACGGGACGTTACGTTTTCCGCAACACCCCAGCAACTCCAAAAACTTCTTGAAACTGTTAGGGATGCTACGAAACAGGTAGAACGTATATTGAAAGAACAATAAGATTAGAGAACTTCAAAAAAATAAATAGCTAATTGGTACTAAGAAGATACCCCAGTAGTACCAAGGTACCAGTAGAAAAGAAGAAGAAAAAACAAAAATATAAAAAAATAATAATAAAAAATCATCATCATCATCTTCTTCTTCTTTCGTCGTTTTTTTGAAGAATATTTTATATAGGAGAAATAATGTTAGACTATACAATTTGTTACTACTCGTCTGCTGCCGGCCGCCCACCCTTTTTCTTCTTCTTCTTTTTCTTCTTCTTCTTCTTCTTCTCTTCTTGTTGTTGCTTCTTTCTTCTTTCTGCGTATCTTTTCACCCGTTTCAATTGGAACACTTTTGTTGTAGGTAGATATACGTTTTTATATTTATATCAAAATGCAAAATAAACATCAGTGTGCACGTCCAATTATATAAAACCATACGAAAAGATAACTTAGGAAAACAACCACAAGAATCGTTGGTCTAATTTGTACGTTTTTCACGTTAAATAAAAATGCCATACTGTGAAATTAGCACAAACGTGTCGGTCGGAACGAAAGCTGACACTGACCAGGTTGTCTCGGAGGTCTCGAAGTGTGTTTCGGAAAATATTGGGAAACCCGAAAAGTGGGTTATGGTCCGTTTGAATGCAGATCAAAGTATGAGTTATAGTGGTACCACAGAGCCCTGCGCTTTTGTCCGGCTGGTGTCGATCGGAAACCTTGACGAGGCGAGAAACAAAGTAATATCACAGAATTTGTGTAGTTGCTTGAAGAAATTGCTACAAATTTCTCCCGACCGCGTTTACATCGATTTCAAGGACGTGGAGAAACGGTACATGTTCGGCTGGAATTCTGGCACATTTTAGGCAAGGACCGTTTTACAATTTACAGAAAGGATAGCTGACGGATAACGTGCAATATAAAACGAGCAAGTAGAAGAAAAAAACTTTAACACAACTTAATATAAAGTAGTTCATGGACTCCACTATAAAAAATACAGAACCAAGTTAGGATTAGGGTACGACGAAGCTAAATTTAATTACTTAAATAACAGCCAATTTTCTTGTTTTTAATATAAAGAATTTAAAAAGGTTTTTGACTGGGCTAAACGCCGAAAAGAAATTGTACACAGCGGTAGCCGCAAATTAATGAAATACACAAACTCTAACACATCGTGGGCTTCCTTTCTTTCCGTCCTCACACCCGCTTGTTAGTTCGCTCCAAAAACTTGTAAGACGCTTCCATCATTCCTTGGTCGTCCTTTTCCAGCATATCCAAGGTATCGTACTCTTCTTGCTGCTTTTGGACATCATGACCGATGAGAAAGGGCGGGATAGTTCTCGAAAAATGTTCCTCGGCCATGCTGGTCGGGTAATTACCGTGCATTCGCAAATGGGAGACGTTCCTGCGTATTCTCAACAACTCCAGCTCGTCCGTATCTTCTGATATGAAGTTTGCCTCTTCCTTCCACCAGGACTTGCTTCTTCCGCTTGACTTACCGCCTGCGGCTGGCGTGGACGATGAGGTCAGCAGTGAACTCTTGGACGATTTTTGTGGCGTTCGCACATGCTCCGGAATGTGTTGCGAAATAAAAGAGTCTATTTCTGACAGAGAACTGTCACGAAACGCGGCGCTGTCATCGTCGCTCGTCTCCCACAGCGAGGCGCCACTGTTGGACACTGCAAACGACTTCCCGGCAAACAGGGCGGGAGAGGAGTCGGACATAGAACTTTCGGGGGCTGCCCTGGATGCAGAAAGCAGCATGTCAGGCCCAAACATACTCATGCCCCTCCGGCGCACGGCCATCAGGTTTGTTGCCTGTTCCAACACTCCAATGTCTTGGCTGAACTTTGATTCCGAGTGCCCACCCCTGCCGGTGCTGGCATTGCCGTAGCCCTTCCCAAGGACCGACAAATCCTCAAAAGACAACTCTTCCACTCGGCTGCTTTGGCCGAGCGACGCACCTCCCCTTATCGGCGAGGCGAGCATGCCCAAGTACTTTTCTGCCTCCTGGCGCACTCTCGTGTACTCTTCCCGAAACTTGGACAACCGAAAGTCATTCTGTGCCGCCGTGCTTGGAGCAGGCACGTTCGTAAATCTGGAAATGTCTTGGTTATTCACGGGCTTCTCCTCCGTTCGTAAAGAATCTGGCATGGCGTCCGAGGGATAACTATTTGATTCCGCCGCATTTACATTCTCGCCCGCTCGATCAGGCCTGTCCTGTACTATCTTTTCTTTCGGACTTTCCGAGACTCTATGTGGTACGGAATTGGAGGCTAAAATTTGGAACTCGAGTTCTTGGGACATTTCAAGCGATCGACGGTCCTCGCTCTCCATGGCCGTTTCCTCGACCATCCTTTCCTCAGCATTTTCGATGCGTTGGACCTTTTCAGCTTCACCCCCATGATGCTCCTTCCTCTTTGCACGGGGGGACGGACTCGTCCGTTCCTTGGACGCGTCATTTATTTTGGAAGTGTGACGAGACAAGTCATTCGTCATCGACCGGATTAATGCGAAAGGGTCTGAATCTTCAGGGGTTGCAGTGGGGGTAGTAAAACCGCCCAGGGTACGCTCGTAATGCCTTATCTTCGTCATCCGAGACCCGATCGACTCGCTCAGGCAGAACATTCTCGATGCCATGTCTTCCGATTGCATAACGAGTTTCTCGTGCGCCCGAACCCTCAAATCGACTTCTTGCTGACGGAGGATCTTTTCCACCCGCTTCTGCTTTGTTTCCACCTCCGTCATATTCTGCAGCTCTTCCAGCCGCCGTTCTTCTTCAATCCGTTGAAAAAGCATCAGGGATCTTTGAAATTCTTCTCGCATGTAGTGGTGAAATTGAAGCTGGGACTTCTCTTCTTTTATCATGCTCGCAAGCTCCGCGCTAGCAATTGCCCGGTCACGCTCGTTCTGCTCGGTGATTGCAGCATCCTGTAAACGTTGAATTTCTTTTTTCAACCAAATCTGGTAAGCTTCTTCCGCCTCCATGCGATGTCGCTCGACGAATTCCCGCTGCGACTCCTCCCGTTTCCTTCTCTCCAATTCCTGAAGGCGGTAGCGCTCTATTCGCTTCGCCATTTCTCGCTGGGCTCCCTCCAGCCGAATCATCACTTTCAGCTCCTCCGCTTCCCTTTGCCGCTCGAGCCGGAGCAACTCTGATATAACCCAGCGCTGTTGTTCTTCTTGCCTTTTCATCGCGAACCGCTCTGAATTTTCCCTTGTTCGTTCGAGCTGCTTCAATTGATCAAGGTACAGCCTCCGCAGGTCCTCCTCGCGTTTCATTCGTGACCGTTCCGCGGCCTCGTTCATTTCTTCCCGTTTTTTCCTCGCAGCCCTTTCTTTTTCTAGTATTTGGATTCTGAAATGGTACTCTTCTTCCCTCCGAGTTTTTACAGATTCGAAGAAAACTGCGCACTCCTCCACCTTTTGTAGCGCGTGCTCGGCACCGTTGGAGAACGCTTCCCCCCCGTTGTCAAACTGTTCCAAAGCCTTTTCAATGGATTTCGCGACATTCTCTAAGTGTCCCCTGCTGTCCTTGTCCACGGCGATCAGATGTTTTCCTTCCACGTCCGTGGATTCTCTTAGCTTCTCAAGCTTGAGCTGGGCGTGCTGGATCGTGTTCTTTGCGCCAGCCACCAAGCTCTCTTCTTCCTCGCGCAGCCTCCTGGCTTCCATTTCCGCCTTCAGCGCCTGCGCCTTTCGGTTGATCTCCATGACCATCGCTTCGTGCAGCTGTCGAGCTTGAAGCCCGCGAATGTGCCGCTGCAGCATCTCTGCTGCCATTTTCATTCTAGCAAACTTTCGGCGTTCCAGCAATTTTCGCACCGTTCGCTGGATTACAGTTGCATGGTAACTCAGCAAGGAGGCAGTGATTGCGTCCAGCACCCCCATCACGTAGGCCCGCAAGAAGATAAGCGTGTGCCCCAGTTTAAAGCTTTCCGCCCCAAGGTTATGCTGCCGACACATGTCGTTCTCAAAAATTCCCGCTGCCGCTTCCTTCAACTCCCCAATGCTCACCACGTTGTCCCGGACGTTTTGGAGGAACATGGCGTCGTTCGTCAATGTTTCATAGCGCAGCAGAAAGGAGCGGTACGGCATTCTGTTGGAAAACCCGAGTCTGCGCACCCGCAGGGCTTCCATTACCCCAGAGTACTTGAGCTGCCGCAGCACGGCGATCGAGTCGATGAAATCGGGAACGGCCTCCCCGTTGGAACGAATGCAGCGGATAAAGTGCGGCTCGGTCTCTCCAATGTTAGCGACCAGCGTGTTGAGCTGCGTGCGAAACCGTTTGGTAACCGTCGTCTGCAGAGACGATACCTTGCGGTGCCTCGACCGGCCACTGGACGGGGCCTTTTCCAAGCTTTGGCCGTGCGACAACGCGTGCATTTCGCGAACGACGGTGGAGTCTGAGGAGCTAAAAATTCCGCGAATGATGGAGCTCAGGGTATCCTTGTTCTTCAGCACACATCCGTGCGTACTGTACAGTATTTCGCCCGCGTAGTGCTTGACGACGAAGTTGGTCTGGCTCCCACCACGAAAAGCGTTTTGAGCGCCCCCCGTCGACTTCGAGGTTTTCAGCTTGTGCCACGCGGAGACGGTCATGAAGCTTTTGCGGGGAAAGGACCCGTTCGACGAGTACGCGTAATTTATCTTCGCGGCTAGGGCCTCGTCGCTCCCGGCAACGCCCAGCATGCTCTGTTCATTGACCAAGGACAGTATTCCATACTTGTAGTCTTCGATCAGGGTAAGACAGTCCGAGCTCCCCGGGGTATTGCTCTTTGCCTCGCCGTCCACGAACGTCGGCTTCACGTACGGGACGCCCTCCCTCAGGTACTCTTCTTCTTCCATCAGAAAGACCCGGTCGTTGAACAGCTTTTGCAGCTTTTCGTTCGCGTAGTTGATCAAGAGCTGCTCGAACCCGTTTGTGCCTAAATTCTCGAACCCGTAAATGTCCAGTATACCAATGAAGCCCTTTACCCCCTCCGCCGTTCCGATCGTGCTGTTTATGCGGGACACCAGCCAGGTGAACATTTTGTCGTACAGTTCCTTTGCCAGGGCGTCGCGCACTTGTTCGGCCTCTTTCACCCGCAACGGGGTGGCGATGGTGGACCCCAAGGTGGTGCGGATCTTCAGGGTCAGCCCCCTGCCGAGACGGGCCTCGTCGACCCCCAACAGCTTCGCCGCGAGCCGCAGCACTTCGTGATTCCCTATTTCTGCCTCACCGTGGGGGTCCAAGCTCTTAGCCCTCATTCGACTCTCTTCCTCCTCCTCGTCGTCCCATCCCGAATCGTCGCCCCCCCCCCGGTAGTAAACTCGATGTTCCCCAGGTGCAGCACCGCGGCAACGATGGAGAATATTTCTTTCCGCACGGCGGTGCCGAGGTTGAGGGCGATCATCGCCGTCAGGGTGCGCTGGAACTCAAGGGAATCGTTCAACCCGCCAACGTTCAAGCAGCCGCTCTGGTTCAGGTAGTGGTACTTGCTGCCGTCCCTCTGCAAGTGCATGCTGTCAAGGGCGTCGTTGTCCATTCCCGCCAGCATCTGGTAAAATATGTGGTAGTTCCGCTCCCCCGAGGGCTGTGCGGACACGCGCGACTTCTCCAACAGGTAGTTCTTGATGTTTGCCCCCAAGATCCAGTCCTGCGACCCTAACGTTATCTGTATAAATTTTCCAAACCGGCTACTGTTCTGGTTTCGTATCGTTTTGGCGTTGCCAAAGGCCTCCATCAAGGGGTTGCTCTCTAAAATCTGGTTTTCAATGTCGCCGACCCCGGCTTTGCTCGCTATGGTGGACAAAAAACGAAGGATCAGCTTGGTCGACTCGGTCTTTCCCGCACCGCTCTCCCCGCAGATGATGAGCGACTGGTCCTGCCCCTGGGTTTTAAACCGTTCGTAGGCGCGCCCGGCCACCCCAAAGAGGTGGGGGGGTAGGTGCGGGGAGTGGACGCGGTCCCCACGGTACAGGTTCACGGTGGCCGTCCCGTACAGGTCCAACTCTTTGTAAGGGTTCATCGCGATGAGCATTAGCCCCGTGGACGAGTAAATCTGGTTTTGCTTGAACCGAACGCGTATGTTGTTCAGCACCGCCGCCTCGTGAAGGTGCGCGAGTGCGTCCAGGCGTTCCTCCCCGACGGCCCCGAAGTCGTCTGCCTTCACCCTGGCCTGTCGGGGCAGCACCTTGGGGTGGGCGTCTTTCTGCTCCAAGTCGACGACGACGTGGTCCCGGGAGGACGTGGGGCGCAACGACGACGACGGCGATTTCATGCCATACTTTATGCTGGCTTCTCCATCGGGCGCCACGACTATCTCGGACGTGCTCTGGACGCTAACAACTACCGCAGGGACCCACCCCTCCCGCAAATGGCTAAGCCACACCGTCGTGCCTTCTCTAAAAAATATCAATTCCCCCGGCCCGTGGGAGGAGGAGTCCAAGTCTCCCGCCTCTTGGCTGGCGACTGGGCCCTCAAACGTCGGCGACCTGACCTGCCGCCTTGCCCCTCCCAGCTGGCCCTTCGCAGCAAAGTTAAGGCGGCGGGTCTTTTTCGCCAGCATGTTGCCTGTCGTCTTTCCACCCCGGCGGTTTGGACTGGTGGGAACTCGTCAGGACCGCACGGTCACACAAGTAACTACGGGTACGACTCGGCGCGCGCGCGTTCTCTCTCTCTCTCTCTCGTTCTCTTTCCCCTCCGTTTATTTCTTGTGTTCTGCTAAAAAAGAGAACAACGGGACGAAGGAGTGGTTCCAACGAAGAATAAACCGTTTGATTAATTCACAAACATACGATTCCATTTGATAATACATATTATACGAGTTTTATATTCTGTATTTCCAAGTATCTATTAACTTACGTTGTTATTTATTGTGACATTAATCTCTTCTTCTTCTTCTCTCGATCGGTCGTCTTCTCATTCTGACCTTCTTCTTCTCTTCTCTTCTCTTCCTTCTTCTTCTTTTTAATTATATATTATTATTATTTGTTACCCCCATACTACCTCTACGCATTAATTATTTATATAAGTTAGTATATATTAATCGTATTATCATAGTAGTAGTACAGAGGAAGAAGAAGAAAAAGAAGTTTTTGTTTTTCCTTCCTTTTTTTTTAAATAACAGGGCCAATTTTCCGTTTTTAATTTTGTAACCTTTCCCCCAGTTGTATGTTTTGTCCATTCAAAGAA
>LT642811.1:0-10477 GCA_900128585.1 Stramenopiles sp. TOSAG23-3 | reverse complement strand
AAAGTCAATCGGTTCCGGATGAATTTCAGGACTAACGCCCCATTTTCATATACCGGCCCGAGTTCAGAAGCATACAAAATGCTGGATCAACACGTAAACCTCCTCCGCAATATAGAGAAAGAAGCTCTGGAATTCCACGATTTGGAGGAACTGTTCGAACTGGCAGAAAGCGAGTACGTTGAACTGAAAGATTCCCGATCTGAGATCGTTATACTGAAGAAAGCGTGGGACATCACTGCCTTGGTCGATGCGAAATTTGAAAAGTGGTCAGGGACGCTTTGGCTTGATATTGATTGTGACAACCTTTTGGAAGAGACTTCCCATCTGGACAAACAGGTGAGCACATTGCCACGGGGTATGAGAAATTGGGTCGTGTACAAGACACTATCGGACCGCGTCAAGAACATGGCTGTAGTTATCCCCTTAATCGGCGAGCTGCACAACGAAGCGATGCAAGACCGCCATTGGAAGAGCGTTATGACTTTGACTCACAGTCACTTCGACAAGGGTGCCCATTTCTGTTTAGCAAATGTGTTGGATCTCAAATTGCATGCTCACGTTGACGATGTGCAAGAGATCGTGGAAGTGGCAGTTAAAGAACGGAAGATCGAAAAGAGGATGCAATCCATTGAGGATGCGTGGACTGGCCTAGCGTTCAACTTTGTTCCTTACAAAGACAGCGAGACAAAAATGTTAGGAGCTTCTTCAGACATTGTCGAAGTGTTGGAGGAACACCAGCTGAACCTTCAAACAATGGCTGGTATGGGGAAATTTGTAGACTATTTTCGAGACCGAGTCGAAGAATGGCAGCGTACTTTGGGCACGGTGGAAACTGTATTGAAACTCTGGACAAGTGTCCAGCGCACATGGATGAGTTTGGAATCCATTTTTCTGACCTCGAAAGACATTCGATCCCAGTTGCCGGATGATACGAAGCGATTTGAGGGTATTGACCAGTCATTTCGAAATATGATGGGTGATGTCATCAACACTCCGGTGGTTGTCCAAGCATGCTCGTATGGAGGGCGCGAAGAGGAGCTGGAAAGCATGAGCGACGAATTGGAATTATGCCAAAAAGCACTGAACGAGTACTTGGACACGAAGAAGAACATTTTCCCCCGGTTTTACTTCGTCAGTGATACTTCCTTGTTGGACATACTATCGAACGGGAACAACCCTCCGCGAATTATGCGCCACATTGGTGACTGCTTTCTTGCTGTAGATACATTAGAATTTAATGAACCCTTGAAGAAAGAAGATGGTACCCCAGAAATTGCAAATGTTGCGACCGCCATGATTGCGAAAGACGGCGAACGAGTCCCGTTCAATGCAATGTTTCAAATTACTGGTGCCGTAGAGAATTGGTTGGGGGAACTGTTGGAAACTATGAAAGAGACTTTAAAGCAGATTTTGGATGCATCATTGGACAGCGCGGCAAACTGGGAACTTGATCGACCGCGGGACCGCTGGATCGGGGATTACCCCGCTCAGCTTGCGTTATTGGCCTCGCAGGTGTACTGGACGGAAGAAACAGAAAATTCGCTGGAAGAACTAGAAGGAGGCGACGAGGACGCAGTTAAACGATATTTAGAATTGTGTAACAGTCGACTGGATGCACTTATTTTGTTGGTGCAAGGCCAATTAACGAAAGAAGACAGAACGAAAGCTATTGTTATGATCACCATCGATGTCCATGCTCGCGATGTCATCAAGACTTTGATTGACGAAAAGGTTGAAGGCCCAACGGTGTTCCGCTGGCAATCCCAGCTGCGATACTACTGGGACGAAGAAAGCCGTGACGTGAAAATGTCTATCTGTGATTTCCGGTCCATTTATAGTTTTGAATACCACGGCAACCAGTCACGCCTTGTTATCACTCCGCTGACTGACAGGTGCTACATCACCCTCACAATGGCTTTGCGTCTGATGCTGGGAGGTGCACCGGCTGGCCCGGCTGGAACAGGGAAAACAGAAACCACCAAGGATCTCGCTCGGTCTCTGGGTCTACCGATTTATGTCTTCAATTGCTCAGAGCAAATGAATTACCAATCGTTAGGGAACACGTTTAGGGGACTGTCGCAGACAGGGGCATGGGGTTGCTTCGACGAGTTCAATAGAATCGAGATAGAAGTATTGTCTGTAGTTGCCACGCAAGTAAAGAGCATTTTAGATGCAATTCGCTTCTTGGCCATCCCTTCGAACCGTCCAACTGACTATCGTAATAAGCCAGCCGGGACTCCGCCATGCGTCGTAGGGTTTTTTGACTTCATGGGTGATTCCATTAAACTTTGGCCCACAGTGGGATTTTGGATCACCATGAACCCAGGGTATGCTGGTCGCACGGAATTGCCCGAGAATCTCAAAGCACAATTTCGTAGTTGTGCTATGATTCGCCCCGACTTGAAACCTATTTGTGAAAACATGCTGATGGCAGAAGGTTTTATGAAAGCGCGCAATCTTTCCATCAAGTTTGTGACTTTGTATCAACTAAGCAGCGAACTATTGACGGAACAACCCCACTACGATTGGGGATTGAGGGCCGTTAAAAGCGTTTTGACGGTCGCGGGAATGTTGAAGCGCGCAGAACCAATGGTAGACGAGGAAATGATTTTGATGAGAGCCCTTCGAGATTTTAACACCCCAAAAATGGTTTCTCAAGACATCCCGATATTTCTAAGGCTTATTAAAGATTTATTCCCAGGCCTCGAATTAGAGAAATCAGTGGATGAAGCGTTGCAAGAAACGTGCCAGAAGATATGCAAAGAAACGGGGCTACAACCCGATGAAGCATTCATCAGTAAAGTTTCAGAGTTCCAAGAGCTACTGGATGTACGCCACTCTGTCATGTTGATTGGGCCCAATGGATGCGGGAAGACATCGATCTGGTCAACGCTCGCAGCATGTCACAATGATGGTGCAAAGAAGCCTATTTGCGTGTACGAGACCGTCAATCCGAAATCCATCACCAGCAATGAATTGTATGGTTACATGAGTTTAGCGAAGGATTGGAAAGACGGGGTTCTGTCCATAATTATGCGCAACATGTCTAAGAACAACATGCCATATCACGATTTCCAGTCGTACAAATGGGTTGTTCTTGATGGTGACATCGATGCCATTTGGATCGAGAGTATGAACACAGTTATGGACGACAATAAAGTTCTGACATTAGTTAGTAATGAACGCATTCCACTAAGTCCCGCTATGAGAATGATTTTTGAGATTAATTCCCTTGCGAATGCTACTCCCGCCACCGTTTCACGGGCTGGAATCTTGTTTATTAATGAAACCGACATCGGATACACTCCATACATAGAAAGTTGGATTGAATCCAGAACTGCTGTACACGAGACTTCAACACTGCCAGGATTTTTTGAAAAATACATTCCGAGGGCGTTTGAAATTATAAAGCAAAATGACTTGAGCACGATCGTCCCTGTTTCGAAAATGTGCACCATTCAGAGCATATGCTATTTATTGGACGGCTTGTTAGCGCAGATTGACCCGGAAGACACCACAAAAGGCGCCGATGAAATAGAGCATATTTTTGTCATGGCTTGCCTTTGGGCATTTTGTGGGCCATTGACAGACGATAAAAAATCTGCATCACGCACGAAGTTTAACACATTATGGCGCTCTGAGTTTAAAAAGGTCATCTTCCCAGGTGAAGGCCACGTCTTGGATTACTACTACGATGTTGATTCAGGGGACATTTTACCTTGGTCCGGAAAAGTAGAAGAGTATGTTCATGTTGGCGATGGAAATTTCTCCTCGATTTTTGTTCCCACCGTTAATAGTACAAGAATGACAGCGTATGTCGACAGGCTTGTCAGACGCAAGCGGCCTGTCCTTTTGGTGGGCGCTGCAGGAACTGGAAAAACCCAACTTCTGAGAGAATATTTAAGAAACATGGAAGAAGGACACTTGTTTTGCACGATCAATATGAATTACTACACAGACTCTTTGGCGCTACAGCAGCAATTGGAGGCCCCCGTTGAGAAGCGATCGGGTAAAGTCTTTGGCCCCCCGGCACAAAAATATCTAGTTTACTTCATCGATGATTTGAACATGCCCTTCAAAGAAGAGTACGGGACGCAAACGCCAATTGCATTGCTACGCCAGCATATGGACTACGAAACATGGTTTGACCGTTCGGATCCTAGCCTGAAAAAACAGATTAAAGACGTACAATATGTGGCGGCAATGAATCCTACAAGCGGTTCATTTACGATTAACCCACGTTTACAAAGACATTTTGTTGTCCTCGCTGCCCTGTTGCCTGGGTCCGAGGATACGAGTTTGATTTACTCGAGCATTATGTCCGCTCATCTAGCTGCATTCCCTCCGAACATCCAAGCATATTGTAAAAATATGGTGGATGGTACTATCGAATTTCACAATACAGTCTCCGAAAAATTCCTCCCCAGTGCAATTAAATTCCACTATAATTTTAACATGCGCGAATTCTCCAACATATTTCAGGGCCTATGCAAAGCGACCCCTGATTTCTATTCTAACGAAATAAAAATAGCACGGCTTTGGAAGCACGAATGTGCGCGCGTTTTCGGTGATCGATTAACGACGCCAAATGAGCACACCCGCTTCACTGCAATGTTGATCGACTGTACTAAAAAATATTTTGAAGATTTGGATCAAGACATTGTACATACGGAGCCGTTGTTATTTACATCATTTTGCACCTTCTCCATGATGGACGAAGGGGTTTACATTGACGTAAAGTCATCCCAGCAAGTGCGTTCGATTTTGGAAGGCAAGTTGAAGGAATACAATGACTCGAATGCGATAATGAATCTTGTACTTTTTGAACAGGCCGTGCAACATGTGTGTAGGATATCTAGAATTCTTGAAAATCCTCGAGGAAACGCCCTCCTAGTGGGCGTTGGTGGTAGCGGGAAGCAAAGTCTTAGTCGTTTGGCGGCGTTTCTTAGCGGTTTGAATGTAGTTACTCTGCCGGTTACATCGGACTATGGAGTCGCTGACTTAAAAGAGCATTTGAAGGGCCTGTATCATAAGGCTGGGGTAAAGCCTGCGAATCCATTGGTTTTCATGTTGACCGACTCTATGATCGTTGACGAAATTTTTTTAGTATTTATCAATGATTTGTTGTCATCAGGCTATATTCCCGATTTGTTTACGGCCGAAGAGTACGATTCGATATTTGCCATGCTACGAAATGAAGCAAAAGCAGCCGGGGTACCGGACACACGTGACAATATGATGGACTTTTTCTTGCAGAGGGTACGCAGTAACTTGCATACGGTGCTTTGCTTTTCACCCGTAGGCGACCAGTTTCGTCTTCGGGCCCAGAAATTTCCCGGGTTGTGCAATTGCACTAGCATTAACTGGTTTCATCCGTGGCCGCGGACGGCATTGGTGTCTGTTGCGCAGAAATTCCTAGAAGAGGTTGAAGTAGCAAATGAAGACATAAAAATGAACGTTCCTGATCATATGTCTGAGGTACATTTATCGGTGGAGAATGCATCGATGAAATACTTCAAAACCTTTGGGCGCTACAACTACACAACACCGAAAAGCTTCCTAGAATTAATCTATTTTTTTAAGAGTTTGTACAAGAGGCAACAGACGACCCTTGCTGGTAATATCAACCGCCTCAGCGTTGGCCTCGAGACTCTTCAGAGAACAGAGAAAGATGTTTCCGAGCTGAAGCTGGATTTGATGAAAACCATGGCGCGCGTTGAAGAGAAAAAGGCTGGCACAGACCAACTTCTCGAACAAATGGGAAAACAACGAGGAGAGGCTGAGAAGCAAGGCAAAGTGGCAGCTATCGAAAAAGAAAAATGCTCGAAGCTTGCTGCTGAGGCCGAGCGAATCGAAAAGAGCGCGGAGGGAGAACTGGCCGAAGCCAAACCAGCGATGGATGCCGCAAAGAATGCCGTGAATTGCTTGAGTAAGAATAGTTTAATTGAATTAAAGAGTTTTGCCAAGCCGCCCCCTGGTATCGACAAAGTCACCACGTGTGTTTTGATGATGATAAAGAATGAACGAAAAAATTTCTCATGGGAAAATGCCAAGAAGATGATGGCAAAGGTTGATGGATTTAAGCAAAGCCTAGAAGACTACGATCCACGGAATATCCCAGACGATGTTCTCAGCCGTCTTGCTCCAATGCTTAAAGATAAGGAAATGGATGTAGCGAAAATGAAGAAAAAATCTGATGCTGCGTCAAATTTGTGCGCCTGGGTTATTAACATTACCGGCTACAACACGATTTACAAGAAAGTGAAACCCCTAATGGAACAATTGGAAAAGGCACAACAAGAGAAAGCTGTCGCGCAGGCTGCCCTCGATGAAATTGTGACCATTGTCGATAATTTAGAAAACCGTCTATCGGAGCTGCAACAATCATTCCTAAATGCAACCAATGAGAAGGCGAAAGTTGAAGCAGAAGCGGATTCGTGCCGTGCTCGACTGTCCATGGCAGAGCGCCTTGTTCACGGTTTGTCCTCGGAGAAAGTTCGTTGGGGCCACGAAGTTGAAGCTTTGAAGGAGAACGAAATTTCGTTGGTTGGTGACGTATTGTTATCAGCTGCATTTGTTTCATACTCTGGAGCATTTAATGCACCGCTGCGAAATGAGCTTTGGAGTAAGAAGTGGATGGATGACATGGCAGCACGCGAAATCCCCGTAACACCAGGGATAGACCCTATGGGGCAATTGACCAACAGTGCAGAAATTGCTGAGTGGATGAACCAAGGACTTCCCGCGGATAGGATGTCGAAAGAAAATGGTGCGATTATGACAAGCTGCTCTAGATGGCCGCTTGTAATCGATCCTCAATTGCAAGGAATTAAATGGATTCGGAACATGGAGGAGTCGCGTTTGGGCATCGGTGGTGGCGACGAAGAGTCAGGCGAGGAAAACGAAGAAATTGAGGATGCAGAAGCCAACAAAAAGGCGCCATCCGGGAATTTGATCGTTGTGCAAATGACCCAGAAAAATTGGCTGCGCAAAGTTGTCGGGGCAATTCAAAATGGGTGGCCTTGTATTATTGAAAATCTCGGTGAAGAGATTGACAGTGTTCTTGACCCGGTGTTAATGCGTACTGTGTACCGCAAAGGGCGCAATTTGTTCATGTCTGTTGGGGGAAATGAGGTATCATACGATGAGAATTTCAGATTGTACTTGCAAACTAAGCTTAGCAACCCTCATTACCGCCCAGAAGTTGCGGCCCAGACAACATTAATCAACTTCCTCGTCACAGAAAAGGGGTTGCAAGACCAATTGTTGGCCAAAGTTGTCGAGCAGGAGGAGCCAGCTTTGGAGGAATCTAGTGCAAAGCTGCGCAGTGATTTCAATCGCTACAAAATTCAGCTACGTGAGCTGGAGAACCAGCTCTTGGAACGCTTGTCTAATGCACCAGATGATATTTTGTCTGACGTGGCCTTGATCGAGGGTCTTGAAGATACGAAAAGGACAGTAACCGAAATTAATTCCGCCGTGGAGAAAGGCAACGAAATGCAGAAAAACATTGATCTTGCAAGAAATCAATATGTCCCTGTAGCTGCTGAAGCCGCGATGCTTTACTTTTTGATAAATGAGCTAAAGCAGATCGACCACATGTACCAGTACAGTCTAGATTCTTTTTTGGTCTTCTTTTTTAAAGCCCTAGAGCGGGCCCCAAAGAGTAATGATCTTCAGCAACGGGTCGAAAACTTGAGGGGTAACTTGCGCATAGTTTGTTACACGTGGATCACCCGCGGTCTCTTTCAAAGGGATGTAGAAATTTTCCTTTCTGCCCTGGTATTTCAGTTGCTCCAACGCAAAGTAATCGGAGAGGACTCTGGCTACTCGCGCGAGCACATGGATTGGCTGATGCGGGGTGGAGTTGAGACGGCGGACGAAGACAACTCAATCGAATGGCTTCCTGACAATTCCTGGAACGCTTGCTCGTCGTTGGCAACCCGTAGCGGGTTCGAGACGTTCACATCTGATATGATCGAGAGTGCCCCGCGTTTTCGCGAGTGGTTTAATTTATCTACACCGGAATCCGAAAAACTTCCTTTAGACTGGCGCGAATTAGACAAATCTCCATTCCTCAAGCTGCTAGCCGTCCGCGCGTTACGGCCCGACCGTATGATTGCCGCTCTTAGAACGTTCATATCAGATGTGCTGCCCGGTGGAAAGATTTTTGTTGACGTCGATGCACAATTGAACTCGTACCAAATACTGGAGAATCTTTATGACGATTCCACTCCTGCAACGCCATTATACTTCATACTGTCGCCCGGGGTGGATGTTGTTTCAGACGTGGAAAGGTTAGCAAAAAAGAACGGAATGGAATTGGGCTCTAACTTTTTTAACATTTCAATGGGGCAAGGGCAAGACAAAATTGCAAACGAGCGCATTGAAGGCGCGCATTCGCAAGGCCATTGGATCATGCTGAACAATGTTCACTTGATGCCAAAATGGCTAGTAAAGTTGCAAATGATGTTGGATGGGATGTCACAGGAAGGATCGCACAAAAACTTCCGGCTTTTCTTGTCCAGCGATCCTGCTAAATCTATCCCAGTTAGCATCTTGGATCGATCCATCAAAATCACGAACGAGCCTCCTGCAGGCCTGAAAGCGAACCTCAAACGTTCCTTCCGCTCTTTTTCGCAGGGCGACTTCGAAGAATTGGAGCAAAAAACTCGCGGTATTTTGTTCGGACTGTGCCACTTTCATTCTGTTATGATTGAGCGAAAGACTTTCGGACCGAAGGGGTTCAATATGCAATACCCTTTCTCGATTCAAGATCTGCTAGCATCCGGGGTGGTGTTGAGGAACTACATGGATAGCGCCCCGTCCAAGATGCCTTGGGATGACCTACGGTACTTAATTGGTGAGATCATGTACGGTGGGCACATTGTCAACGATTTCGACAGGCTGCTGTGTAATTGCTACTTAGATTTCTATCTCCGGGACGAGCTGTTGGATGAGATGGAATTGTATCCGTACGGCGAAGAGCATCAGCAAGGGGGAAAAGCAGCAGCTCTAGGTTTGTCTTTCAAGGCACCGGCGCCAACTACGTACGACATGTACCTGAAATATGTCGAAACGAACATGGTAGGTGATTCCCCTGTTGCATTTGGGCTTCACCCAAATGCTGAAATTGGGTTTCGTACGGACCAGGCCGTCCATTTGTTCAAGACAGTCACGTCATTAATGCCGCAGAATTCAGGCACCGACGAAGGCGATGATAGTACCCCGAGTAACCCCCAAAATATTGCTGACGCATTGGTGCAGGATATAATGGAAGTGTACCGGGAAGTAAACTTTGATATCGATGAAATTTTGAGCAATTTGGATGATCCCGGGCCGTTCCAAAACGTTTTTCTTCAAGAATGCGAAACAATGAATGCACTGGTCTCTCACATGCGCCACACGCTTGAAGAACTTGATGCAGGCTTCCGTGGCGAGATGACCATGTCAAGCGACATGGAAAAGTTGATGTCTGAACTTTACACACTGGAGATCCCGAAAGCGTGGCAAGTGCGTCCATTTGCCTTTCCGAGTTTGAGAACACTCCCTTTGTGGTTGCAGAATTTGATGCAAAGAGTTACTCAACTGTCTGAATGGTCAGTAAGTCCGATGGATCCACCGCGGTGCACCTGGATCTCAGGTCTGTTCAACCCACAGCGGTTCTTAACTGCTATTATGCAGGAGTCAGCCCGTGCAAATACACTTGAATTGGACAAACTAGTTATCAATACAACAGTTTTGAAACGGCAAGTGGAAGACATAGAAGCCGCAGCAAGGGATGGGGCATTTATTAACGGCCTGTATCTTGAAGGCGCGCGCTTTGATCTGGGCGGTGGTGTTTTAGAACCGAGCCGGCCGAAAGAAATGTTCTTTCAAATGCCAGTAATTCAGTGCAAGGCCGTTCTTGCCGAAAAGGCGGAAACTTCAAGTCAGTACTTTTGCCCGGTTTACAAGACACAGCAGCGAGGTCCAACTTATGTTTTCTCCGCCAACTTGAGGACAAAAGCACCGAGTGCAAAATGGGTGTTGGCAGGGGTCGTGCTTGTGATGGACATTGGGATCTAAACTAAGATCCATTAAGAACTTCACCTTACGCTATTTGTAATTTATGAAACCTTTTAATTCAGTTAAAGAGTATGAATATTTTAATTACTTAAATAACAGCCAATTTTCTTGTTTTAAGAGTATGAAAAACAAATTATAAATATATGATACATATGAAAAAAACAAATTATATAGTATGTCATATGATACATATGAAAAAACAAATTAATATACATATGATATTATGTTTTAAAACAAGAAAATTGGCTGTTATTTAAGTAATTAAATTTAGCTTCGTCGTACCATGTTTTAAAAACAAGAAAATTGGCTGTTATTTAAGATCTTCAGAACGTACACTTACATCTGTATGTGTATACGAACCCGAAACGATCAAACTCAATACCGATCATTATTTCATAGAGCAGTACAA
>LT642810.1:0-10486 GCA_900128585.1 Stramenopiles sp. TOSAG23-3 | reverse complement strand
AAAGAAGAAGAAAGAAACAACAAATTATAGCTAATAAATACACGTAGTCGTCTAATAAATAAATAATACAATTTACATGTAAATACCACCCACCAAAAAAATTTAAAAAAATTTAAAAAAATGATGAAGAAAGAAGAAGAAGATTATCTAAAAAAAAAAAAATTATAATAAAAAATAATAATAAATTAAAACAACTCCTCCTACCTTGGTACTATAATAAATCCCACTAGTGAGGATAAAAAATATTAGGTGATTCGATGAAGATGATAAAAACTAAACAAGAAAGAAAGAAAAGGCACAGAAATGAATGTGTGACGACAATTTATTCAAACCGACAAGCAAACCGCAGCACAATCCCTCACGACGAAGCAATCAACAAATGACTTCTTTTGCTTCAGAGAAACTGAAAGTTTACTACTGGCCGATGTTTGGCAGAGCCGGGGCAGCCCTTCGCATGCTTGAGCACACTGGCACAAAGTACGAGCACATATCTGCCTTCCCGGACATTGCAGGCGTATGCACTGCTTTCGGGGGCGGTTCGGATACATTTGCCCCCCCTATCGTTGTTGATGGCGAGTACCAAATTTCCCAATCCACTGCTGTTACCACGTACGTTGGCCAAAAGAGTGGCTTGGGCGCCGGCGTGGACCAGTTCAAAGCGGCCCAGTATCTTGCAGACATTGTCGATTTGTTCGAAGGTGGGATTGGAAAGAATTCCGGGGCAGGTGGCGCGGCTCTGAAGATTTACCTTGAAGGTGACGGGAGCGAGAAGCCGAGCAGGTTTACGAAGCAGGCGACGAACCTATCACGTGGTATCAAAGGGCCATATTTCTTTGGGGACTCGCCGTCCTACGTAGACTTCTTCCTGTGTCAGCACATGGACTGGCAGGACGAAATGTGCCTGCGCCGTCTTCGGGAGGAGATCCAACTGGACTGCTTTGGGCCATACCCTAAAATCAAAGCGGTGGCTGAGGGCATCCGCAACCTAGATAGCTATAAGAACTATTCTGGCCCATTAAAAACTTGCGGACGGCCTGGTTTCGTTAAAGAGGACGACTTTTTCGCTGCGTACAAAGGAAAGAAGGTCCGGGCGGTGGTCCTGTGCGCCGGCCAAGGCAGCCGGCTCAGGCCTTTGACAAATACCGTACCAAAGTGCATGGTAAAGTACAAAGGCAACTGCATCATCGACTACATCTTGGCCTCTCTGCGCGCCTCTGGCGTTGAAGATATTTGCTTGGTAAAGGGGTACCTAGCTTCGGTGTTGGAACGCAAAGACACAACGTCCATTGTCAACAAGGATTATGACAAGACCAACATGGTCGCAACTCTTTTTTGTGCAGAGGAACAGCTCGATTCGGTGGACGATTTGGTTCTGAGCTACTCAGACATCATCTACAACCCAAAAATAGTTCAAGCGCTCCTTGCTAGCAATGCAGACGTTTCAGTTGTAATCGATCGACAGTGGCGGTCTTTGTGGGAAGCCAGGATGGAGAACCCTCTGACCGATGCAGAGACTTTGAAAATTAGCGAGGATGGGTTTATCACTGAAATTGGAAAAAAGCCGAAATCTTACGATGAAATTGAGGGCCAGTATATTGGCTTGATGAAATTTTCTGCGGCGGGCGTCAAAATCCTTCGAGAGCATTATCACGCTCTGGACAAAAATGCTATGTACGACGGGAAAAGTTACCCGAACATGTACATGACGACTCTTCTTCAAAGTTTGATCAACAGCGGTGTCAAAGTGTCGCCCGTTTTCATCGACGGGGGATGGACCGAAGTCGACGAACCTACGGATCTTGAATACGATCTGGATGTCTCAAGCATACCACTGTAACATTTCACGACGCCACTTGCACCGAAATTTAAAAACACAAATACACTCCGAAATAATCTAAAAATAAAAAAATTGGCTATTATTTACTAGTAGGTAAATTTTATCTTCCTCATGTACCGCCACGAACTGAATCTGTTCCCTTTCTTTGTTTACGTTCCTTCAATGTACCACGAACTTAGCGATGCTCTTGTGGTTTTACCAATCAGTATCTAAATAAAAGCCACTATTTTGTGTTAAAAGGTTTCTTTTAGAGTGACCAACAACCCTTCATTTGACCACATTTTTTTAATAAAATTATTTTTTATCATCTTCCCGCCCAAAATAAGCTTCACCATCACCGTATGTGTAAAGGCCTTTTGTTTTGTAGTTGCCAGCAAAAGCGTAGCCTCCTACACAACCAAGTTTTAAACCAAGAATGTTTGCAATCTTTTCAGAACATTCTTCAGACGTAAAATCTAATGGCCTGTGCATTATAGCTTTATTGAGGGGTTTTTCTAGCATATCAGATTCGCTTCCGCCCCTTCCAAAAAACGCACAACCTTTTAATGGACCACTTGAATAAGCGTAAAGACCTTTGTTTGAAAAATTTCCGGCAAAAGGGGTGCCATTACCACCAAGTTTCAATCCAAGGAGTCTTGCTATAAGTTGGCAGCCTTTTTCCGATGTACCATCTATCGGTCTATATTTATTTCCTGTTCCTGGTATTACCTTCCCGCAGTGATTTTTGTTGATTTCTTCCCTTGCCCATTTCATTGCTGCCTTCGCTTCTTCCACTGCCGGTTGTAGCCTACTATCTAAACCTTTCAACGCTTTAAATAGGCACCTACGCGTGTAGGCCTTGCAATTGGCCATAGCGTAACACAGTTGAATTATGTCCTCTTGCTCCATCGTAACTACATCCTCCAAACCATCGTCAAAGTCTTCAAGCCCATAGTTCACCAACCATTGTTTTACGCTCTCGGTTTGAGAGTTAGGGAGCACTGACAACCATTCTTTTATTGTTCGGGCTCTTGACGCATCAGATTCTATGGCTTCCAACCTTGCCTTTGTGAAAGCCTTTGCTTTCTCAATAACATCGCCTTGGAGCCATTTTTTCTGCTCCAGTCGTTTCAACCGTGGCAGTAATCTTTGTTCCACCATGTTTTTTTTCAATTCCGTCAGATCGGATACATCAAAGACGTTCAGAGCGGAAAAGATTGGAGTCAAATTTGTTTTTATTTTTACCCCATCAATAGAATTGACAAAATCCTGCACGCTGTCGTCCGCTGCACTGGGCAATTCTTGTAGAACTTTCTGTGCCCCAACCCCGCGGGATTTCTTTGTTGAGGTCCTGGCCTCATTCTCTTGCTCATAGTCAGCTTTCAAGTTGTTGATGGTCTCTTCGTGAAACATGATAAATTGCCCATTGCATGGGTTGTCAAAATGATCGTGCAGCATTTTCTCACCACATGGTTGCATTCTGTTGTTGCTCTTCTCATGCACGCGTATTTGCACGAATTCCAGCAAATCGTTAGACGTGGCGTAAGGTTTATCTCCCATTGCGGCTTGTTTCTTACCAATCCCGTAGCACAGGGTTTGAGTGAACAGGCCATGCCCGTCCCCCTCTTCTGCTTCCTGGTCCCCCGTCACTGCGGTGATCCCAAATACGCATGGCTTGGACGCTAATTCTAACCCAAACGTTAGCTTTACTCCACGGGTTTTTCCAAAGAGCTCCCCAGCGTGGCAACAGTCCAAAACGTACAGTTGTTGAATGGCTCCTATCTCGCTTGCTTTGGACTTCAATTCCGCCATTTTAAATTTTGTTTTACGATCTTTGTTGTTGTATTTGTTCAACGCAAACCAACCCTTTGAGTTCTTGTCTTTCACCCCGTGTCCAGCATAGTAAAAAATAAACTGTGCAATTGTGGACGTTTCTTCGAAATGGCTGATAACGTCATCCAGTACATTTCGCATCGATTCGCTGGTGCACTCGCCATTCACTTTGTAACTGAATATTTCAAACCCCGCTGCCTTAATCGTATCACGAAAAAGCTCAGCGTCTTTCACTGCGAAATCTAAATTTGCAAGGCTTTTGCCTTCATGTTCAGAACCCACATAATCGTCGCACGCAAATATGACAGCGATACGTTTGCCCTTTGGGAACAATCCCGAGAGCGTTCTTCCCGTTTTCAAAGTTTGGCTCGCCTTCTTAGGGCCGTTTCCGCCGCGCGTTCCAAACCGCTTTCGTTGCCTTTCCACGAGGAGATTGTGGTGTTTCACAAACTCCACGAAATCTATTGTACCATTGTGGTCTTCGTCAAAATCGTCGAATACATCGGCGATATCGTCTGGTGGGATTCCTATTTCATTCGACAGCAGGATGGTGAACTGGCCAAGGTCTAATGTTCCCGACCTGTCAAGGTCGTATTTGGCAAAAAGTTCCCTCGCCTCACCTTCCAACTCTTCTGCCGAGTTTGCAAGAACCTCAATATCTCCCATGGTGAACAACAAATAAGTTGAACTTGGTGAGTTTTTGACCGACTTGTAAAAATTGATGCTTGGCTGTTGACTATGCACGTCTTCAAAGACAGGGAGGCGACCATTGTTCATTAATATTCGTGCAGAACTTTTAAATAGTGTAATAATATAAAAAATAAAAACTCAAAACAAAAAACTGTAACGGTCAGAACAAATATCATCCTCCCAGCAGTATAAATATAATAATAAAATATAAAATATAAAAAATAATAAAAAATAGTTCGTCAGTTCAGTTCAGTTCGTCCTCTTCTTTTGTATCCTCTTCTCCTCTTCGTACTTAGCACTAACCCAAACCCCACTTGTGTTGATAGGTAGAATAATAATAATCTAATCAATATAAAAGTATAGAATCTAAATAAAATACGTACAGAAGATATTTAGATTATTGGATAATTATTGGATAATTATTTCTTCCTTTTTTATTATATCTATATAATTTATAATTTTAAATATTTGATAGTCAGTCTAATAGTAGTCTAGTAACTACGACTATGATATAATATGATAATTCATTCATTCCTTCTTCATTCCTTCATAAATAATATAAAAATGTAAACGGATTTATATTTAATTCTGCTGTGATGATGTAATGTCCTCTTAGTACGGTAATATAAAAAAATATATGTAATCCTTTTTTTCTTCTATTTTTTTTCTTCTTTCGTCGTCGTTCTGTTGTCTTTATACATGTATCTTTTATCCAAACGAGGAGAAGAAAGTTGCTCTGCGCTATTAAAGAAGTACCCATGTTAAACCACAAATACCAGTGTTAGTTGGGCATTGGACGGGGAGAGGAATAAGGTTGTGATCGTTCTGTTGTTGTTGTTTGGTTCTGGCTTGGGTCAAGAAGAGGTGGTTCTTTGCAGGCGATGTTCATTCGACCAAATCATTATGACACATTGCCCTTTCGGGGCGATATGCCGCGTGACCTGACACATTCAGCACGCTTGCATTTGCCAAAAGGGATACCAAAGCGGGAATCGTTGACGATAAAGATGCACAAAGCGCGAATGAAAAAGAAGCAACTGTTGGAGGATCGACAACGACTGATGAAGCGCAAGCACGACACCCCATCCCAGCGCGAACGGGTGGAAGCCGCGCAGAAACTGTTCTCGCTGAAGCGTCGAGTGGTCGACCGGCTCCTTCAGCGGAAAGCAGGGAATGGCTTTGGCAAAGTTCGCCAGGACACTCGGATGTTACTGCAAGCTTACAAAGAAATAGACATGGACGGAGACGGAGGAGTCAGCTACGATGAGTTTGAGACTGCGGTAGGCCCAGACAATTTGGACATAGGCTTGTCTTCGAAAGAAGTCCACGAGCTGTGTATCGCGTGCGACATCGATGGCAACGGGGATATCACGTTTCAGGAATTTCTCCAAACGTTGATGGGGGCGGACAAGCCAAACGCTCGAGTTATGCTCGATCGAGCAAGGGCGCGGGAAACAAAGTTCCTGAAAGAATCAATGAAGGAGCCCCTTCGTTTTGGGGGGGAAACTTTCTCCGGTGCTCTACCAAAAGAACCAAAGTTCGTCGGCACGAGAACGTTTCCAACGAGCCGGCCGACAACATCGTCGGTTCAACCCGTTCCAACCCAGGCGTTTGGCAGCCCGGAGGTCAGTGGCCAGCGGCGGCCCATGACCACCTTGTCTCCCACTAGGCATTCGGCCGCCGGCAGCGCAAAACGCTTCGGGGACGAAGCGAACCAGACCCAGCACCCGCGGCAATCCCCGGTGCGAACTGGTGGGTCCGTCGTGCGCAGTGGACGGTCCGATCATTCCGACTACGACAACATTATCAACAGCACTCGCCAGCTTGGTCGCAAAAGCAAAAGCCCGACACTGACACCGCTGGGGCAGCCTTCGCCGATCATGGAACAGCGGAGCAGCAGCCGCCGGACCAACACCGCGTCCATGCCAAATTTACTCTCGCTAGATAACCTCAAAACAGGGCGGTTCGATCATTTGTTCTTCGACGACCCAAACACGAAAATAGCGAACAGTGGTAATTCCACTTTGCCCGTGCCTCGCGCGCAGACGGCGAGCTCGGCTTCGTCCAGGCAGCACTTCATACCACTGCGCCGTCGCTACGAAGAGACCAAGCCGCACTTCAAAAGCTCCTTGCAGATCGACACCAGGGACCTAGCACCATTGTCCGGGCGGGAGTTTTTGGATTCAAGGCAATCTGGGAAGAACATGCGCGCTTCACCAAAACTAGACGAAAACGATAAAACCTGGAAACGAGTTGGTGTGGGTCGAGACGGCACCCTGGCTAAATCTGGACTTTACGAAGGTGAGCAAGGTCGCCGGAGCCCCCTGCGGTTCAACAAGTCCTTTGACGAGAAAGGAAAGGGGTGGCAGCAGTGGGAAAAGAAGCGTCTGAATCAAAGTGGATGGGAGTGGCACCACAAACTGCCGCCCCGCAGTGTCCGTACGCGACAAAAGGAGTACTTGGGGTCACAGTTGGACAAAGTGGTCGAGTTTCACAACAATATTCACGAGTTTCAAGACCAAATCCGTATCAAGGGAAAGACCAAGCAAAGGTACAGGTACATGCAGCACATCGACAAACAGAACAAACTTATGGCCAGAAAACAAGGCGTCAACGTTGGCAAAGGGCTGCTCCACAGCCCCTTGTCTTCTCGCAACCGAGCCGGCCAAATCGGCTGCAGTGGGATGACCCTTGCGTGAAGAAAAGAGGGACAATAATTTTAAAGAGAATGGGATAAAAAGCGCTCCCCTGAGGAGAGGGGTTAACAAAGAAAACATCAGTTTGTTGACCAATAACAGTTTTACGTCTCGCAGTAAAATCCTATATATTTTTGTACTTTCATCTGTGATAAAAATTTTACTCACGCTTCTCTCACCCAAAAAATAAATAAAACGGATCAAGGGAAATTTTAGACTTGTCTTCTTTTTGTTCAAAAGTAAGAAAATTTTCAAGCCCAACCCTGTCATTTCTGTCCTTCATTTTTTTTTTTCCACGCCGCACTGCTGCACGCGATTCTAACTTCGCTGTCTCAGCAGTCAGCCATTTATCAGCTGCTGCCGGAATTACAACAGTCGTCAGAAGATGCTGCTCTTCGCATTTGACCAATCAGGGCTTGGAGTGTCTTAAATTTTATTATAGGTTTCATCTCCTCAAGTTCCATATTTGTGATAACGTCAGAGCGCTCTTGGGGTGACAAACTTTGGATTTTCTGTTCAAATGTCGCTACTTCCGGAAGTAGTTTTTTTAACATATCGTTCAACACCTCGAATCCTCCTTCTTTTTTCGCGATTTCTGTAAAAATTTCTTGAGTTTTCATAGCAAAATTCTGCGTGGCAATTTCAGTTTTCTTTACTGCTTCGTATTTCTCCTTGCCGTACTGTGCCTTCATTGACGTTTCCCTTTCGTTTGATCTAAACTGCTGGTATAGAGAATTGAGTTCACGGTCTTGGTGCTCGTTGATAAATTTCGTCAACGCTGTCATCAGTCTCTCTTCAGCTGAAACGTTCAAATCGGCCTCCACCACTTTTTTCCACGCGGAGTTGAATTCTTCTTTGATTTCTTTTTCAATTACAAGGTTGCGTTCGTCGGTTTTTGATTTACCTTCACATAATTTGTGCAATTTTGTCTCCAACGCTTCACTCGTTAAACGTTCGTTTGCCCATAGCAACCACTTGTGAACATCGTCTCTTTTCTCATCTGGAAAACCGACAGGTCTAGGAGTCGTCAACGAAGCCATGTTTTCTCCGGGTTTGCTAAGATAGATTGTCAACCGCGGCGTAAACTTTGTTCTTCTGGGTTGTTTATAATTTTAATTGTCTTTCTCTCTTCTCCCTCTCTCTCTTATAATGTACTATGTATGTTTATAACTTTTCTAGGATTCTTTTGTGGTTTTCGTGCTTGCTTGGTTGCTTGCTTGCTTGGTTGGTTGTGGGGGGTGGTAGAGTAGAGTAAGCTTATATAATAATAGCAAAGCAAAAGAAGCTATTACTGTTACTTACCACCACTTTTTCCTATAATACTACTTGGTACGTACCTGAATACTACTCGTACTCCTCGTAGATCGTAGACGACTTTCATCAAATAAATATCAATATACGATGGTGTGGAATTGTTTTTGTTTTGTTGCTGGCTGGTTGCTAGACTACTGAATGTATATTAATAATACAATGAAGAATGAATATTATTTTTTTTAGATGATAGAATCTAGAAGATGATAATTTTCTCTATTACTTTTGGTATCATATCTCATAGTCGGTCTATTATACGGTCTACAGTAAAACGGAACGAAGGAATGTCCGGGTGGGGTATTAATATTATAAAACTGTACCTGTACGTGGTTCTTTAAAAGCAGGATAATTTCATTTTTTAATTTTGTTTTAAGAGTGAGACATCGGATGAAGACGTTGATTGTGGCCACGGACACTCTCTTTATACATTTAGGCCATACACGTACGTTCTCCGTTTTGGACGGTTGCTCTTTCTTTTCACCAGTTTCGTCGAAAGGGGTGTTGCTGTTTTCGCCTTTGTGCGCATAGTCGCACTTTTTCGAACGGCGCCAGGTTGGCCTCTCTTCGTTCGCCGCTGCCGTTCCTTCTCTTTGGCTTTGCGCAACACCCTGTTTATCTGCGTGCGTTGCCGTCGCTTGGAATGCCTGTACGCTTTTGCGTGCTTAATCCGCTCGTCCCGAATGTTA
Organism: Stramenopiles sp. TOSAG23-3; assembly: GCA_900128585.1. Lineage (NCBI taxonomy): Eukaryota > Stramenopiles sp. TOSAG23-3. Next base: position 1,454 of record LT642810.1, on the reverse strand, counting down.
CAATGGCGCTCGTGTAGTTCCAGCGTCATCAGTTCTTGCTCAAGCTTCATCCACCGTATCAGGACAATGTTGGGGTCCGACGATAGCGACTGGGCGGCCGCGTAGATGTCTCCGTTGTGCTTCTTTATTAACAGGGCAACTGCCTTCTCCTTTGACTTGAGCTCCATGACTCGCTTCTTCGACGGTCGTTTGAGAAGCAAGACGTCCCCGCTGACGCTGTCGTCAAGCTTAGGGATCGAATCGAAGCTGTGCCGAAGCTCCTCCTGCTCTCGTTCATGCGTTATGATGATGGAGTCTATCTTCTCGCGGCTCTTTTGGTCTAAAACAAAGCTGCTGTTCCCCCCCTGAACGTCTGAAAAATCTATGAAGCTGGTCCCGGAGAGCTGGTTCCCGCTGCCTTCGTTTTCTGGCGTCGTTGAAATCGGGCTGGTGGGGGGGCTGGTGCCTTTCCGCTTCGGGGACAATGATGACGGCTGCCGGTGCCCACCCTTCGTCCACGGCAATATCTCCATTTTCCCGCCAGTGTACACCTGTTCGATGGGAGACAGGCAGTTTTTCCTTGCCTGTGGGGATGGCAGGCCCTTGCTGGTCGATTCTAAGGCATTTCCTAAAAGCCTGGCGCTGCTCAAATGCTTGTCGATCCCTTTCGTGATCTCCATCAACTCTTCGTCCAATCGTTTCGTCTCTCGGTCGGCCAGCACTGGGACGAAATGCGAGACTCTGCTGCGCTTCAAAGCCGATAACGGCCGCTTCCTGGCCATCTCGGACGACTTGATTCTAGGTCTAATGCTGCTTGCGGTCTGGGGCCGCTTCGTTTTGTCCACGCCTTTGCAAGCTATGTAGGAGATCGCCCCTTTCCGCGACGTCAGCGTTATCGGCTGCGATAGCAACGGGTTGCCAATGTTGGCCTTCTCCCTTCTCAGCACGCTTCCCGTGCATGCATCCGGGAGGAAATAGGTATAGAACATCGTTGGTGCACTTCCCTTGGCAATGAAGAATGCAGTGGCTTTGGCACGCCCCGTTTAAACACCAAATTCCAAACAAATTCCTGGCGCAAAATAAACTCTCTCCCAAAATGACATGATCGTAAATGAGGAGTAGTTAAACAATAACAAACAAATAACAATACAAATACGAAATTGTAACTACATATATATTATATGATGATATTTTATTAGTCGTCTATATATTATCTATATTATTATATTAAATTTTTGGTCATCGGTCGGTCGGTCGGTCGATAATAATATTTTATAATACCTCCTCCTACATAATAATAAAAGCCATCATAGTTATTTTATATAACTAACGTAAACTTCAATTTGATTCACTCATTATCTCATTATAAAATATTTGCTCTCATGCTCTCTCAACGGTTTTCATATTTTAATTAGAATATACAATAGTATCGTCCTGTTAAATAGTATTTTATTTATGGTTTTAGTTTTAGTTTT
>LT642809.1:0-10506 GCA_900128585.1 Stramenopiles sp. TOSAG23-3 | reverse complement strand
GGTGCTGGGAAAGACAAAGGCAGTGGGGGAACTGTTAAGTTGGTTGCTGGATCAAGTTTTATAGGCAATGGGGGAGATGTACTTGTCCAAAGTGGAGGAAGCACTCGCGGTGGTGGTGGGAACATTGTTTTACAAACAGGACACGAGGACGCCTTAAATGCAGGCCAGATCATTCTATCAGCAGCATCAACGACAAAAATGTCGTTAAATGCCACGGGGATGGTTATGTCTGGCAATAATTATGAAGTGCACGGCAAACAAAGGTTGCTACTGGAAGCCGAAAATTGTCGCGTCTTTTCGAAGAGCAAGCTAGAGCTGTCTTCTCAAGACCATCTCGGTTTGGCAGCAGCAAAAAACTTATCTTTGCACTCCTCGGGAGACATTTTGTTGCTAAAATCTAACAAAGACATTAAATTACTTTCTACACATGAAATACGGCTACGGAGCGAATCTGTGGTAATAGAAAGTACCGTAGTTGCTGAAAAAGAGCTTTACGCCAACAAATTTGTTTCGTTTGAAGTTTCTCGTGAAGCTATGCACAATGTTGAGGTAATTAAAAATGCACTATCGAAACTTCAACAATTAAAAGTGATTAGATACGTAGAAAAACAAAATGGATTCAAAAACACTCGGTTTGGGATAAACACGAAGGATTCCGTTCGAGTACCAGAGATATGGGATGGGAAGCGAAGTGGAATTTCCCTGTCTGACTTGACTTCGCTATTGGTCCAGTCCGTTCAAACAGTTGCGGCCAACTCCCAAACCACAGAAAAAACTTTGCAAAAACTAGCAAGTACATTCGAAAGCTTTAAGAAAAGGGCTAGTGAGAAAAATGGTCAAAAGGGCGACATGTCGTCTGTAAACAAAAACACTATCACAAACTTGCGAGAAAAAATGCTCAAGCTGGAAAAAGTTATGATGCAAACAGCCGAAAACGATTCAAAAAAATTGGTGAAAAAAATTACAGAGGCGCAGAAGAAGACCGACGACAAAATGGTAGAGCTGTACGCTTTCAAGAAGGCTTTGGAGGCAAAGCTGCAAATGTTCGATTCTGAAAAGGAAGAGAAAGACGATTTATCTGCAAAGGAGCGTTTAAAAGATCGGGAGTATTTCATAACACTGATGCAGGAGGCCCGCGAGACATTTTTCTCTGAGCACGAGGAAAAAGGGCAGTTTTCCGTACATGACATTGCAGCTCTTTGGAAAGGAGAGTCAGCCAAGGTTAGGGGGAAAATGTATAGGCGGGTTCTGGCAAGGCGAGAAGATGGAAGGATTTTTGATATCATGGACCAAAAAAAACCGAATTGATTTTATAGTTGTTCAAAACAAAAAACTAATTCAGTTCAGAAACGAAAAAGCATGTGATTTGTTTTAAAAAAAAACTTCTACTCTTCTTCTACACGTGAATAATACACTTTTTCTCTGAGTAACTTACTCTCTTTACTCTATGGTTTTGTTTTTAATTTTATACTCTTACCCAAATACTTTTGCTTGTAGCAAGTATATGTATTTTACTTGTATGGCAAACGCCCAAAATATGCGTCGTTAAACCTAATAAATTCAATACAGAGCACCCCGATACCTGATATCCATTAAATAAGAGTTGAGAGTGCACAAAAATTGATTTTATATTTCCCCTACTGAATGGCGGTGCTTTTGAATCGCTGTAGAATGTGAAAAGAACGAATTATTCAGTAAATCTGTCATGGAAATGTTTTTCTGATCCTGCACTAGCAACTTCTTCAACAGGAACTTCGCACTCTGGTCGTCAATCCCGGAAGAATTAATTTTCTCGTTAATATCGAAACTGCCCCCGTTTAAAATGTCGTAAAACAGCTGTAAACTAAATTTTTCCCCCAGGTCAGGGAATGGATACTTTCCCGTCAACATCTTGAACAGCAAGATGCCGTACGACCAAAAGTCCATTTCTTTCGTCGTTTGAAGGCGTTCTATGGTATAACTGCCCAAGGTTTGTGCAATAAGGGCTTTCGGGCAAGAGCAAATTTCTTCGAATTCCAAGTGCCGCATATCGGCCGGTTTCATTTTCTTGAACTTGTTAAATTGAAAAAACTTCAAGTTTCCAAAACCCTTTTTGTTGGCTGGGTCATTCTTTACGTACATATCATTCAGGCAAATCGCTCCCAAGAAATAATTGTTATTGTGACAAGATTGCAGCAGAAGCAGCAGATCTCCCATTCGGACGGCGACTTCATTCACGGGCAGCCCAAATTTAATCGGAGAGTTCTCCAAGAGTTGAGTATAATTGCTGTCAACAGGGTTCATGAGATAGTACTTGTACCGCTTCGTAACGCCTGAATTCGACCGGTTGCCTCCCCCGCCTGTGTTTCGTTTCGGTCTATGGGTTTCTTCGAAAGTTCCAAGGTTTTCCATAACCCCTAGGTGCCCTTTCAATTCGATGAGAGGCTTTTGTTCATTGCTAATTACCCCCGGAATATTGAGAATCTTTCGGACCGACATAAATGATCTCGTGGTATCACAGTACACATTTGGGAAAAATGTCTCGTTGCTGCTTAACGTAACAGTCCTTGCTTTAAACTTAAATTCGCTGGAATAAAAAATTTTCTGCTGAAAGTTTTCGAAGCGTTGGCCCGCATGCTGCGCAATAGCAGCGTCGTACCTTCGCACGGTCCTCTCTAACTCCTTAAGGAAGAGTACTTTGTCTTTTCCGATCAGGGAAATCATTTGGGCCCCTTCTGAGTGCAGTGCGGCCTTCTTGGGGTGGTCGCTTGGCAGCGCTTTGTCTCTCGGGTGCCTTGGTATCTTGGTGTGCAATGATGTTGCAGGCAACGCTTTTTTCTCCGCCCTTTGCTGTTTCTTTTTCAGCAGGTCTTTTTGTACTTTTAATTTCTTCTTCTGCAACGCCTTTTTCTTCGACGGTGACATTTGGACCTTCTTTTTGGACATGGCAATGCCCTGCGCTTTTTTCGCTTCCCGAAGAAGCAAGTGGACTCGATCTTTCGCATCTTTGTACGACTTCGTTTTCGAAGCAATTTTGGCGTCAACGTACTTCGCTTCCCGTTGACTTCCAAGATTGAAGACAAATGCAATCTGCAAGTCAATTTGCCTTCCTTCTGGATTTTCCTGCAGGAACAGTTTATGCAATTGGCTGAATATGTGCAGGAATTGAGTTTTGGCAGGTACCTCTAGCCACATATCGTAGTCGGCAGGAATCTTGAGCATGACTTGTGAACCAATCCTATCGGCATATATTTTTGAGACCCAAGACACCGGTACCCCTTCTGGTGCCCGTTTCGAGCACTCGAACGGAGGCAACGGATCTAAGAGGTACAAGTTTTCTTCTGTTAGAACTAGAACATACTCCTTTTTCTTCTTAAACCGTACGGTTGGATCGTACAACGTTACCAGCTCGCTAAATATAATGTTGGACTTGCTGCTTTCATTCCGCTGAGATTTAATAGATTTCACAGCACTACTTTTCGCGGACACACGTATTAAATCTGCAGCGTTTCCCCTCATGAAGTTGTACGTAAGTTCCTCTGAATATTCATCGTAAAACGCTGCCATGGCTCACTTTGTGTTTGCAGGCTGGTGACTGTTTTTTCAAGCGCGAAATGGAACCCTACCGTTTACGGTACATTAACTATTAGAGGATAGTAAAAAACTCCGAAGCTTGTTAGTCATCTAGATGTTTAAAATTCTTAGTTAGATGAGTTTTTTTTTCTCTTCCATCATCAGAGAGCAATTATTACATTGAACGCCTTTCAACCATACTATTAACTGTTCGATACCTGGTACGGTATCTGTAATTAATACCTGTATTAATACCTGTAATACCGTATGGCAAATACTAATTATTTTTTTATTTTATATTTGTCGTTCTACTGCAACAAAATGATCAATCAATCAGCTATTGACCACCCCTGGTGCCTGGTGCCTGCTGCCTGATGAAAACCCAATCCAATCATATAGGAAAAATAATATACATAAAAGTATAATAATTATTAGTCTCTACTAATGTAGACTACATCCGTCTTTTCTTTCTTCTTCATTCTTCTTCCTTGAAAGAATAAATGCTCTGTGCTGTGTCTATTTGTTTTTTGTTCTGTTGTTCTTTTCCATATTATTCATAGTGTCTAGTCGTCTGTAATAATTAAGTATTAAAATACGCCGCCTTGTATTCCTATATAAATACAGTATAATATAAATAATAATATTATTTAATTTAAAAAAAAAAAAAAAAAAAAAAAGAGCAGAAAGAAGTATTATAGAAGAACGATGATGAAATAAAAAAAAAGAAGTGTAGTATGTATGATTGGGTGTGTTTCTTCTTGTTTTTCTAAAAAAAGGAAGTAAGAGTTCAAGATCAATTTTTTAAAAATAATGCAATATGAACAAGATGCATCATTCATGTATAATAAAAGCTATTGAGAGTGAAAACAAAAAGGAAAGCCTTTGAATCTGTCTGATTGTGCGTGAATACTTTGTAAAACATATATATATATATTTATAATATATATATACGCGAAGAGACGACTGTTGGTCTTACGTTTTTTTAGTAACTGCAGGAGCAGGATATATCACTGTGCCTGTTTGTGGGACGTGGTACGTGCGTTAAAGAAGCACACAAATGTCTTCATTTTCGAACGAGTCGATGCTGCTGACACAGCAATCGATAGTGGAGCCGATTGCCAGTTTGACTACTCTGCAAAATTGTCCGGAAGCACTAACAATATTGCTTTTGCAGTCGGACGACACCATTGTAAAGAACCAACACAAGAAAGATATTGATAGTAAGAACCAAATGAAGAGGAAGCCTTGTGACTGCATGGTTACTGACGAGATATTTGAGCACCAGCGTTATAGCCCGGAGCTCGGAACATGGGGGAGCAGCAGTCCAGGTCATTTCGACGGGATAGATGGACTGGAGCGCTGGTTTTCGCCTCAGACTGGGACCGGACAAACGGCCAGCGAGGTGTTGCCGCCGCTAAACGTGGATGGGGAGACTGCCTTTTCGTCAGCGTGCTTCATACGCTTGACCGGGTGGCACGTCGACTGGGCGACCAGCAACGTCGATTTAAGCGGTTGGTCCTACTCCAATTCTTTTCAGGGTTGGGAGGGATCGCACCAAGAATCTATTTTTTCTGCAGAAGCCCCCGTGTGGTCGAAAGAGCACGACTGCTTTTCGAAGGTGAGGCGAAGAAGATGGGTCCGCTTGAAGTGCATTTCGACAGCCTTCCAAACTTGCAAGTCATGGTTACAAGACCAGATTAGTGCACTAAAGGAAGTGACCTTTCGCAAGACGGTGGTGGAGGAGATCTGGGAGAACCAGAGGTACATACCGCTGTTTGGGTGGGGGACGGAGGGGCACGTTTTGTTAACTGACCCTGGCATATGGAGCAATACGGACTACTCACAGTCGCAGGCTGAAAACCCGATAGAGCTCGACAAGCAATTAGATGGCTGGATTTGGGAATCGGGATGGAAGGTGTACCCAACCGAGGACGATGGTACCGAGGCGGACGAGGGATGGCTGTATGCGACGAATTTCGTTGATTACTGCAAAGATTTTGCGGGAGTCCCAGTTGCGCGTGGCTTTGACTACGTCCGCCGCCGTCGGTGGGTGCGGACACGATTGTATAAAGGCAACGTCCCGGACCAACAAATTATTAAAATAGGAGAGACTCTGGAACAAGTCTCCCGCGCAGTTGAAGTAAAGATGGCGTCTCTCTCCATAACGCCCAGAAAGAAAGCGGCAACGGACGAGGGGGATGCGGGAAAGAGTGAAGTTGTCAGTGAAAGTGACGTTGAACTAAACGTGCCGTTCTTTTGGGAGCGAGGGCAAAGCGCGGATCAAGAAAACACGTGGCACGAGCTTCAACGCGGGGAAGTCCAGTCCTACTTTCAAGTGCGGAAAAAGAACTACATGAAATCGAGAAAAAAAATCGCCTCTAACGGGCCACTTGCGAAACTGGTGGGTTGTGAATTTTTTAATACCGGAAAAGAGCACACGCTTCATTTAGTGAACAGGAAGAAAGGCACGTTTTTGCAAGCAGCGCGAGCCCGAGGAGACAACAGCTTTTATTACGTCGTTGTAGTGGTTACGCCAAGCCCACCCTACCACTGCTTGCTGATGTACTATAGGATGCCGGAGCTAAGCGAGATGCCCGACTCATTTCGGAACCTTTGGGAGCAGTTTTTGGATGGAACTGACGAGTTTCGCAATCAAAGGTGGAAAATTATACCACGTGTTGCCCAAGGCCCGTGGGTCGTGAAAAGTGCTGTAGGGACCAAGCCCGCGCTCCTAGGATTGAAGGTGGACCAGTCTTATTTCAAAGGCGACAGGTACATCGAGGTAGACATTGACGTCGGATCGTCCAAAGTAGCCACGATGCTGACGGGGCTGATCATGGCGTCAATGAGGCAGCTGACGATAGACTTGGCGTTCACACTGGAGGGGAGGTCCGAGGACGAGTTGCCGGAGCAGATAATAGGAACCATCCGACTGTCTAATGTGGATTTAGCACTGACTCCGAAGTGTAATGTTGGCGAATTGTAGGAACGAGTGTGGTATGTGTTTATGGATTTACCTCGGACTATGAAAAAAACAAATTATATATATAGTATATATGTAAAAAATATTCATAAGAAAATAAGGATTTATTTCATTTATCAAAGACCCCTTCCCCCCCCCGAGAGCATTTAAGAATTACCTTTGGACAAGTAACAGCCTCTTTTTCGTAAAGCACACCGCATACCTGTCCCCAAAATTTCCTTGGTTGAGTAACGTGACAAGGCGCATACGTTCCAGACCATGTTTGTCCCGTACTTTCTCCCAGTGCGACTTTTCAACGGGCTGGAGAATCGAACCTGGATTACGACCGTTTGGCTCTATGAAATGAGTGAGACACATCCCTCCTCCTGGTTTCAAGATGCGGACAGCTTCTGCCACGGCAGCAGTCATTTCTTCTCTGTACAAATACATACCCAGGGCCCCAAAAGAAAGGACGTGGTCCTGGCTGCTGTCCGGAACCTTCTCGTTCGCGGAGGTCATGGATAGGTGGTAAAAGTTGTCAGCAAACTTTGGAAAATATTTTTGACACTTTTTTATAAAATCCGCAGAAATGTCGGAACCGCCCAAGATAAGGTTGGGGCCGTATGTTTCCATCGTGACGTTCAAAGCAGCACCAACACCACATCCTAGCTCAAAAATTCGATGCCCACTCTTTATTGGCAACCAGTGGAGTACATGTTTTACCATATTGGAGTACTGTTTTTCTGTCAAATATTTCCAGCCCGAGGCTTCATGCATATACACAGTTCCCGTTTTGGACTCCTTGTCAAACCATGCCGCCATGTGCGCTTGACGACCTGCCTTAAAACAGTCGTAAATAAAGGAAGGGGCAGCAGCCTCCAGCTGGTTTCCAACGTTCAACCAAAATTCATCATTGGACCGTACGCTGAGCCGAACGACTAAAAAATTGAGCACTACCAATACGGTGGGGACGAAGACAACAACAGAGGACCACCCCATTTTCATTTGTACATTGGTCAGCTTTATTGCTTCTCGGAAACATGACCTCAGCGATTGTTTTTACGCCACTGCGTTCTTTTTTCTTTCAAACAAAAACTTATTTTGACAGTCTTTTTGGTAACACTTTTAACTTTGAATTGGTGGCATTGGTGGCAGCATGATGATGATGATTGATGACCGCAGCAGCGGTGTGGTGTGTGGTGTGTGGTGTGTGATGAAGATGAAGATATTTATTGTAAAAAAAAAAAAGAAAAACTATTAAATTAGATAATATATAATAATAGTTGTTCTTTTAATCCGAAGTCGTATTTTTAAGTTGGGAAAAAGGCAAATAATAATAACAGGCACTTTTTTTCATTCAAATTTTCAAGTTTAAAGTAGAAATTGTGTGAGAGAGTGGAAGAAGGTACTATTTGTCAGTGAGATTCCCAACGTTTGCGAACGCAAATTTGAAAGAATAATGTGGGACGCCTTGTCGAACGTGGCCCCCGAACAGCTGAAAATGGGGTTCGGGGGCTGTGCTGCCGTGGGGCTTGCCCTGAGTTTTCTCCCGAGGACCCGCTTCATGCAAATAAAACGCCTGGAAAGGTCCTTGACAAACCACTGCATTCATAGAAGAGAAATTGAAAAACAGAACGTACACATTTCGTCCCACTTTAAAGCCTTACCGATGAAAGGAATATTCAAGAGGCTCTTGCGGTCACAAAGGCCTATAGTTTGGGAGATGCCCGAAGGAACTGGGTCGTCCACTATCATCAAAATGAACGCTGAGACCATGCCTGGCGTATACATAAACGTTCATGATTCTCCCATATTTTCTGGGACAGACTTGATGTTCCATATTTTTCGAAAGAGTGGGGTGAAGTTTGCCCCGGCAATGTTGACGGAACTGGGTATGCTGAACCGTTTTTTTCGGCAAGACATCAAATTTGCAACCGATTGCTATCATACTGCCCTGAAAAATATATCAAGACGAACTTTCCGTAAGCTAGAGCATCGCCCATTGATTATTATTGACAATATCGATAAACTGGATGTAAAACTGTTCAACAGTTCCGAAAACAGTGATATATTCTGGAACTTTGTACACGTCCTGTCCAGTACCAAATTAGCAAGCATTGTCTTCGTTGCAAACAGTGGTTGGTATTCAAAGGTGCAGCACGATATTGTATTTGCACCTACTCGAAACAATGCGACAAGCTTGGGCGAAATTCTAAAAAATCGCTCCAACTCTATTTTAAAAAACCAAGATTTCGTCCAACTTAGTATGAAGGCCCCCGTGACACCCGAACTTGAAAGTTTTGTAGAAGAAAGTGCCATTCCAGCCTGCTTTCAGAGCGAAGCCATAAAAATCTATGGCTCCGATGTTAACACACTTTTGCTTTTAGGCGAATATTTTGGAGATGACCCATTGTCTGAATCACAATCTGAATCATTATATGAATCAGTGATTGAGAATTTTGCAGTCCATAGTTGGCAAAAGTACGATGCCGCTTTCAACCTAATGGTAGAGGAACTTGCGACAATTCAAGACAATAAAGAAGAAAGGTTAAAGTTGATCGGCCGGCTAAATCGTCTATGGAAGCTTCTCAGTTTGCTACTGGAGCAGAATAGCATCCAGCGGGAGAATTTGGAGGACACTCTGTTCGCCGGACACGCCCTGGATTTAGACCTCTTTGCATCCCAGAAACTTATCTTTATCGGCTATCTAAATGACCCCTGTAAATCAGTTTCTTTTCGAAAAGAAACTGATTTACACGTAGTCAAAAAGTACATGAACTCTCCACGATATTCAATCGTTCTTGAACGGTTGCGCCAGGAAGAAGTGCACCTTTGAAACATAGAGCAGGGTGTAAAAGGCCAGATCAGTTTTGGGGTGTAGTGTATAATTCTTTAAGTGTCTTAATTCTGTACAGTAAGAATTTACGTATTAAAAATAAAAACAAGAAAATTGGCTGTTATTTAAGTAATTAAATTATAAAAACAAATTATATATAAAGTACATATTAAATATGTTTTAAGAGTTTAAGAATAAACGCCATGAGCATAACGTATTTGGTCAACGCGTACCCTATCACCAGCAACCAGCCAATGTAGACGATTGGAAAGATGAAGTAGAACAATAGGAACAGGCCGTTCTGACGCATCGAAGCGACGGAGTTGGCTATTGAGGGCGCGTCCATGGCGAGCCTATCAAGTCTTTTTCGCAGTGGGTTTCTTTGCTGTCCATTTAGTATTCATTTAGTGGACCTCGAAATCCTTCGGGAAGCTTAAAATCTTCGGGAAGCTTAAAATCTTCGGGCATAGTGAACTTGTCGCGGCGTTTAGCTGCATGGCGTAAACGACGCGGAGCTGCATATGACCCTTGAGGCAGACAACCTTGTTCGATATAGCAATCAATAGATTCTTGGTCAGTCGGTAAGGAGCACAAGAAGCAACTCTCGTTCATTTCTTCTTCTGAACAGAGTGCAATCGAATTCTTGACTTGACTCACGTAGCCCGAGCACATTTGCTGTTTTACAAGAGCCTGCCACTTGAGGGGCATGCTCTCAATTTGCGGGCCGCCCCACCCTGCACTGGCGGTGGACGCAAGGATTGTTGACCCAATGGTGGCAATGAAGGCAACTTTCATTCTCTGCTGCTACTTGTGTTGATTTTGTGTTTAAAATGTGTTGATTTTGAGTTGATTTTGAGTTCCTTTTGAGTTGATTTTGAGTTGATTACCACAATTGATTTGCTTTCAAATATTTATCCACATGCGTTAGTCCTCCCGGGTGGCCCACTCACTTCAACTACTAAATATAGTAATGCAAAGGTAACAAAGTTGTCGGCCTGTTTATGCAACAATTTTGGTAATGCTGTGATTATGTATATTTGGTATCCTCGTAGTTAAGAGGGAGAAAGATTCCGCCCCTTTTTTGGTTTCGAGACAAGAAAAAAAGGGGCGTTGCCCCGCGCCCCTTAAAATCTATAGCCTAGAGAGGAGGTGGAAA
>LT642808.1:0-10511 GCA_900128585.1 Stramenopiles sp. TOSAG23-3 | reverse complement strand
ATTATAAAAAAAAATTAAAAATATGATATTTATTTAACACATTATGTTGGCACTGGCGCATTGCGTGCATCGGCGAAGTTCAAAATCTTTGCTCTTGTTGGTAAGGTAGTCGATAAAGCCAAAAAGAAACGCTTGAAAAACAAATCGGAAATGGCTGCTGATGCTGCTCTATCCTAATTGGTGCGCGCGCTCTGTTCGTTTCTTTTGTCCGTCATTATTGTCTCTTCTTCTCGTCTTTTTTTCTAATATTTTATAGATTATGTTATGTACCTGTATATTACTAATAAATACTACTTCTTTTTTTTCCTACCCCTCTTCTTCTTCGAAGACCTGCTGCTGTTTTTTGCCGTGAATTGCTTTGCATTCATTCTTCCGTTAGTTATTATTTTATTATTATTAAAAAATATTTAAAAAAAAAAAAAAAAGAAAAGAAGAAATACAACCACCACTCACCACCAAAAATAAACTGATATCATCGAAAATTATTCATATTTTTTACTACTACTATATACAATTAATAAAAATGAATTTTACAATGCACGAGCTAAACTAAACAGTAAAAAAAACTGGTTTAAGATATATAAGTTATTAGACAGAATGAAATGGATACCAAAGGAATTGTGTTTATAGAAGAAGCGCTCCATTCATTTTAAGTTTCTTTCTTTTGGGTATTCAAGCGATTGCGATTTTTTGTGTTTGAGAATACATAAAAGCGTGAGTGAGGTTTGGTAACGTACTGCCTATATTTAAAGAATGGTGTCATTGAATGAATCGGAAATGGACAAGGTCTACAAACATGAGGCGATATTAGACCATAAGGAAATGATGATTCAAAGCTTACGGGATAAAATGCGGGAAATGCAGCTTAGTATTGACCTTGCAGAAGCGAAAGAAAAGGGGCTGATGGTTCTTCCTCATCACGTTCCGTCTTTGGTTAGCCTTAGCCCAACGGACCGAAAACGACATGAAAATGCTTTAGGAAGGGACGAGACTTTCGCTAAGTACGCCGCGTTAGCAAGGCATAAAAAGGCCGAGAGGGAAAAGGTGCGAATTCGCCTTCAGGAACTGTCGGCGGAGCGAGAGAAAGAAATTGCATGGCTTGAGCACAAAAAGATAGAAGCGAAGAAAGAGAGCGAGAAGAGAAAGCGAGAACGGAAAGCAAAGAAAATGGAGGAGGAAAGGGTTAAAGAACGGCAGAAAGAAGAGGAAATAAAACAAAGACGCCAAGAGTATGAGGAAAAGCTTGAGGCGGGAAGGCATGCAAAGCGCATAGTGGTCGAGAAGAAGAAGGCAGAGCTCAAAGATGTTCGGGAAATGCGTATGATAGAAAAGAAGCACCGTATCGCGCGGGCCGAAGCCCAGAAACGGGGGCAAAGCGAAATGCAGGGGGGGAAAGACCTTGAGTACATGGAGCTGATGAAACAGTTCCAAGAACTGGAGAAGACTTTCAAAACTATGAAACACAAAGACAACTACCTTACCTTTTGACGCCTTGCTGCACAGGTAGAGATCATGTAAACTCCGCACCATAAACATCAAATTGCTGTACATAATGTGTTAAATAAATATCATATTTTTAATTTTTTTTTATAATTTAATCAAAAAAAATTTAAATTAAATCCAAAAGTTTCTAGACTTGGAAAAACAAAATTTAAATGCGAGGTGTTCAGACCCGTAGAAAGTAAATAATTAACTCCACAAGATTTATAAATTTTCAAAAACTGAAACACGACACACGGACAGAGACGGGAAGGGGGGGGGGGGGGCTCTTTAAAAGAGAAATTTATACAGCAGCAGAAACGACAGAAATGTCCAAACTGCGCTTTTGTGCTCTTCCAGTATTTCCCCAATACCATTTCGCAAATACCTCCAGTCTACATTTCTTAAGAAAGTAACGGCTGAAGTCAACGCGCCAGCGCCTCCAAACATCCCACTGGTTGCCCCGTCGCTACTACTGGTATCCGTGGTCTCATTTGCAGAGTCTCTACTAAACGTATCATCGTATCTGCCACCAACCCTACCAGGCACATACTCTTCCAATCCCTCGTCGCGTCTTGCTAAACGCATGCCGCTGCCCGATTCTATGTCGTCGTCGTCGTCATCGCTCCCATCCACGCTACTTTTCCCGTCCAGGGAATCTGAGGAGACCTGGCCGTTCGAGTATCGTGCCTTGCCCACCTTCTCCCTGGCCTTATTATTGTCCACCTGGCTGGTAGCACTGCTTCTTCCGCTTCCTGTAGAAAAAGATTTTAGTTTCTTGGCCTCTGCGGGGGAGAGGAGTGAAGCCGAACTAACGATAGGGACATCTCCTGGGTTATTGGAACTATTATTACCACGTTTTTCATACGATACCTCGTCGACTTTCTTTTTGCTATTTTCAGTCACTTTGTCCTGCTCTTTCTCTTCGGCTTCTATTTTGTCCTTCAAAGCATCCATATCAAAAACGGATTTCAAGTTTTGAACTGACTGAAAAGAACTTTGCAGGTCACCAGCAAAGCCTAGAAAACTCATCGTTTTCCAAAAATAGACAAGCTATGGTGGCCGTTTTTGTTTGTTTTTCTCGACTGGACAAGACGAGGCTGAAACCTTGCGTTCAAAAATGAAAAGTAATCGCCGTCTCAAATTATCTCAATACTACACAATATCCCAGTCAGTTATCTTATTGAAATTTAAAATCTTATGATGGACGTGCCAACATACACGAAAGAAGAAAAAATAAATCCGGTGCATCGACTCATACATCGTTTATTGAACCAAACAGAGTTTTCATTCATTTTTTACTAAAAAGTCAATATAAAATAAAATAATAAAATAATAATTATTATTTTTTTTTTGGGAAGAAAAAAATTAAAAATAGATATTTATTATATAATAATAATATTATTATTATTTTTTCAGTTGTCTTCTTCTTTCTTCTTCTTCTTCTTATTGTATTATAATTATTATAATATTTTTTTTTTCTTCTTTCTTCTTCTTTCTTTCTTCTTTCTTCATCTTTTATTCCATATCATCTTATTAGTATGCGGGTACCAGATAGTGTAATAGTGCTACCCCTCATAATCATCAATAAATGTCCGTTTATATTTCACTTTTTCTTTGGTAGGTATTATTATATTACCTCCCTGGTGTTCAATACTACTGGGTACCGTACTCTACTACGGTACGGTACCTAGTGAAGTGGTTCGGTACCTGTTTTAAAAACCTGGTACGGAATACTACTGCTAGAGGTTGTCTTCTAGAAATTTAATAGTTTCTATGTTTGCTGCGAAACTTCTTCCCTCAACATTCCTTCAATCACCTAATTAGTTGCCGAGAACATTCTTAACAGACCAACAATTGCTTGGATTAGACCTTTTTTTCAACGGTTGTGCGTTGGGGGGGCTGTCTGTGTGTTGAACATGAAAGTCAGGCTTACGATAAACAGTTCTGGGGGCAAAGATGGGACAGGGAAGAAGCCTGTCTCTCCGCTGTCGACTGAAGCTAAACCCTCCTCCATATTTGTTACGTCAGTGCGTGAGTCTGCGTTCACGAACAGTTTTTCTGGACAAGGGCTGTACGGTGGAGATTCTACACTGAGCTTAATTAGCAACGATGGAAAAGAGAGGAAGTTAAGAAAGTCACGTAAGAAGAACAAAGCGCGCAAAACTGGAACAGACCATTTTTCCCCTTTTGACAACGTCAGCAGTAGTCTTAATCAGAGCAGTTATCGCACGGCTATGCTGGAGAGTCGACAAAGTAGAAAGCCACTCAACAAAAGCCTTTTGTCAAAGCGAATATCTGCGGATGAAATTTACGAAAACAATAGTATAGCAGCCCTCACAACGGCACAGCGAGCGGAAAGGACCGTCGCTGCGCGCGTGGTGAAAGAAAAAAGTTTTACCCTCGGGCGGACCTCGATCTCAAGCGTTCGGATAAATAACTTGATAAAGAGCAAGAGCGGTAACCAGTGCCCGGCAACAAGCTACGGAGGTTGTCTAAGGAAGAGGCCAATCAAGAAAAGGGTGAAGCTGAATAAATTAACCATGAGGCAAGAAGAGTATCTGGGTGTGCACAGAACGAAGAATCCGTTTGGAACCATCAACCAAGATTCTGCGACAACGGAAGGCAATATTATTCGCCACCCCTCTTGTGGAAATATCAGTGGGAATCATCTGCTAGATCCAAATTTTAAATCTCAAAGCAGTGTGTTGGACCCTGAAAAATACCTATCGTCTGGCTTTAACCTAGTTTCGTCCGAAAAAGAAGGGGATAAGCTCTCGCGTCTCCAAGCCGGGCACATCGGAGCGACGCTTCTTCCGTTGCAGTCTTTGGAAGACCTTCGACCATGGTCCCAGAAGGGTAATGGGGAGGAGACATTAGATAATTACTGGGAAAAGAACCGCATGTGTAAGCAATTACACCCTGAAAAGAGGAAAAATAAAGCTAACTACGCCCCTGTGGTCAATTTCCCAGTTTTTGGGGGTGAAACAAATAAGAAAAGTGCCGCCTTGAGCCATTCTCTCCAGCCGCGACCGCTAACACGTACGTCCTCCCGTAGTGAGTCCGCCAAATGCAACCTGGGCCTTTTTGATGGGGACCAGCTGTCCCTTTCCTTCATTGACACCGATTACGTTGATGAGGACGGCGAACCAGACGACGGGCAAGGCAAGCAGCAGTCTCCAAACGGGGTTGCCATCCGATTTTCTCTAAGTCCGACTACCATCAACCTTAACGACGGATCGATAAGTGGGATTCCACCTCGGATTATCACAGGAAATGGCCAGCTAAGCTCATTTCCAAGCGTGGGCAATATTGCGAGCTGGAACGTCGAAACTTGAAATCAGTTTAGCCACGTTATTTAAAGGCAGATAGGAGAGGATTTTGTAATTTTACGCGCGGATCGTGTTTATTCGAATTTGAAACAGAACGGTTTAAATATGAATTATAATTTATTAGAAAATTTCTAAATCTAGATTTCAGTTCGCAGTACATTAATTTTAATTATGTTACTTAAATAACAGCCAATTTTCTTGTTTTTAAAATAACAGCCAATTTTCTTGTTTTGAATTTCTTAAAAACAAAAAATATGTGAAATTTAGAAGTGTGTAGACCGCCAGTATTTGTTTTTAAATACTAAGAGCCATTAATTTTGTTTTTATTGAAATTAACAGCCAATTTTCTTGTTTTTATTTTAGTAAAAAAGACGAATGTGGAAGTTTATGCATTTCTGGTATAATCCATTAGCCCTTTAAGTTCCCACCTTGAATCACCGGTTATTTTGTTGTAAAAATAGACAGTGCCATCCTCATTTTTAACCGTTTCCCATCCTGGAGGAGGGACGCACTTTTCGGTAGGCTTCTCCCATGCGCTTTCTCCGGTAGTAAGACAAAAGTAATAGTAATTTCCTTTGGCGTCTTGTTGTGCCTCCCACCCTTCGGGTATATTTTTTGTCTTCTCTTCCATCTCCTGGTGGTGTAGTTCTATTTCTTCATCCTCGCTCATAAAATGGGGTTGCAGCCACTGCGATTCTCCAGTCTTGTCATTGTACCAATAGACTCTTCCTGCATTGTCTTTGTGTTCGTGCCAATCGGAACGCTTTGCTGTCCCATGTCCATGGTTTTCATCTTCCAGGTGCTCTTCATGGGCATCTCCAAACCCCATGCCTTTCTTTGGGTGGTCGCCCTCGTTTCTAAATCGAGGTCGAGTCCATTGGGATTTTCCATTCTTATTGTTGTAGTAATAGTTGTTGCCTGTGGCGTCTCTGCATTCTTCCCAGTCCTCGACGTTCTCTAATCTACCGATGCGCATGCCGTCAAACCCAGGGCCTCTCTTTAGTTTGATTCCTGCTTGCAGAAATTGAGGCTTTTCCCATCGTGATTCGTTCGTTTTCGTGTTGAAATAATAGATCTTACCGAGACCGTCGCTGCACTCTTCCCAATCTGCTATGTCTTCAAGGTTTTCGTCGTGCCCCGTAAATTTGTGAAACTCCTCGTGCTCCCTAGCCAGTTTCAGAGACTCGGGCATTCCCTGAAATTTCCAAAATACCTTCACTCCTTTCTTTCTTCTATACGCGCGCTGGATAACGGCGGCTGCTTCGTGCTTGTACTTATTTATTTGGTATTCGTCCGACTCGATTATCTTCGCCAGCTCTGCAGCTTCTCTCTCTGCGTCTGCCACTTGACTTTTCATGAAGGCCTCGTACCCATCATATTTTTTGTGGGCGAGGCGCTTAAGCATATCATTAAAATTGTATGTTATCGTGTGGTCGTACGGGTCCAATTTACAAGCCCGCAAGTAGTATTCTTCGGCCGTCTTGTAGTCACGGCGTACAAACTGTTGGCATATAGCGTAGTTTGCGTTCGCCTGTGCACTCCCCGGGTTGAAGACCATTGCCTGCCGAAAGAAGCCTTTTTCAGCCAAATCAAAACAGTGCGTCCCAGTTTTAGGCTCAGCGTCTCTTGCCCTCATTACCATATCGATAACATCGTCAAAATCAGCTTCTCGGGTAGCAGTGGCGAAACACGCGTAAGCGTAGAGGACGAACGCATTGTCTGGCCCACGTGATGTCATATATTCCAGCATCCTGGCGTACATGATTCGTGCATGATCGTAGTCCAATCTCACGGTGTGTAAATACAGTGTGTAGTTGCACAAATGCTCTATTTTGTCAGGATTGGACAGAAAATCATTCTCGCACGTTTTCATGATCTTCGCGCCTCGTACCATCTGTCGGAAAATTCTCATCGCCTGTCTACCACGCCATATTCCTTGAAGTTTCATGGCAACCTCCTTTTCTCTCCTGGTAAAGCCATGGAGACGTAATTGACGGTCGTCTTCGAGCTGCTGCTGATCGTGGTTGAACACAGCCAGGGGTTTGTCCCATTGGCATTTCTTTGTCAGATGGTTGCAGTAGAAAATAACATCGTACGTGTCGGCATAGATCATCTCGTCCCATACACCAAGAACTCTGCGAATAATTGAAAGCCGGCGCACTTCTTGCCACTCGTCAAAAAACTGGGGGCCTCGTTTTTTCCACAAATACCGTCGCTTCCAACGCCGGCACACGTAACCTCGCCATACTCTATTGATGAGGTGGACGGCGCGCCACACGGCTCGGCGGCGCCACATATAATAGTAGTTCTCACCGATCCATACGCGGTCCAGCATACCGCGATAACCGGACTGAATAGCAATTGCCGCGTCCCTGCGTCGCCTCAACTCCCTCGCATGGCAGCGCCCCAAGAATCCCCTCACAATTCTCTGGGCATGAATGGATGCGTACCAACGTTTCTTGTGCTGTGCGTAAAAGACCCGCATTCTGTATCCACGGAATATTCTCTGTATGAATACAGCTGACTGAACCTCCGCCCTGTTCTGAAGGATATCTCCCATTTCTTTCTGATAATACTCTTTGTACTCGTTCTTCGTGATGTCTGCTTTTCCCAGGACAGCATGAAGACGAGGACGTTTTGTATTTCTCGTTTCGACCAGCATGGGCGGTAAAACATCGCTCTCTTGGCCAGTGACTTTGTTTTTCCATACCAATTTTGTTTCGCCAGTTGGTACCATTTCGCCATTATCTGGATAATCAGGATCCGCCGGTCCCATTATCTTCACTTCTTCTTGCACCCAAACGCCCTTCTGAACGTCTTGTGGTTTATCTACCGTGTAAACCTCATCGTGATCGTAGTACCAATACACGATAACTTGGTTCAATTCCTCTTTAATTTTCTCTTGCAGCTCTTCGCTGTGCTCCCAGAATTTTTTTTTCTCTCCAACCCCTTCGTTTGAGTCTATATTGTCGGTAATACGTGGCAACTTTACGACAGTGTCTAAATTGTTGAACGTGACGCTCATTTCTAGCCACATGTGTATTTTTCGTTCAAAAGACGAAAGTTCACGGACTTTTTGCCACTGACTCTTGGTCAATCCTCGGCATATTCTCTTCCATGCGGGTTCTTCCGGTGCAGGTGGAGGAGGCAACCCACTGTTCAAGGCGAAGGCCACCTCGAACTTTCTCTGGGCAATTCTGTCATCAATAAACCGCTTATTGAACACTTCCACAGCCCCCTTGTGATTTCGAATTCTGGCCTCTCCGAGTGGAGTGCGATTGTCAAAATTTACAAAGTTAATGCTTGCATGGTAGTCGATCAGCAGGGTAATGCACTCGACATGACCTTGCTGTGCCGCAAGATGCAGTGCGCTGTTGCCATCATGGTTTCTTATCATAGGATCAGCACCGTTACCCAGCAAAATCTTGGTCATTTCTGAGAACCCTCGCGTAGCCGCTATGTGCAATGCAGTTTCACCGTCTCTATCCTGGATGTTGAGGTCGGTGTCTGCCTCGGAGAGTAGCTGAACAAGCTCGAAGTTTTCGTCTTCAACAGCATGGATTAACTGGGACCTTCCTGTATCATCAATCGTATTAGTGTCCGCGCCGTTTATTACCAGCAACCGTGTACATTCAGCGTGCCCACCAAATATTGCCAAATGCAGTGGTGTGTGGCCGTCGTTGTCTTGGTGATCACAGGACGAGCAGTACTGTAACAAGTGCTCCAACATCCGCCAGCGTCCACGGGCTGCAACGTCATGAAGGACAGTGGCACCGTCGTGATCTTTTTGGTCAACGTCGACTTTGTGCTCCAGAAGCATATTCACCGATGTTATTTGGTTGGCAGCAGCTGCGACTTGTAACACAGTGCATCCATTGTAGTCTGTATGGTTCACATCGGCATTACATTTCAGAAGGAGCTTCATGCAGTCGATCCGGCCAAGGCGAGCGGCTTCCATCAGTGGGGACGATCCAGTAAAATCCTGAGACTTTGCGTTTCCCCCCTTTGAAAGCATGTAATCAAGGATGACTTCCTGGCCATAGTAATTTTCAGCAATCAGCTGCATCATAGCGTTCTGCCCTGATGAATTGATGGCATTTATGTCCATGTTATTCCGAAGGCACAATTTGATTATTCGTTTTGACCCTCCTCGGGCTGCCCACATCAGCATGCTGTTCCCTTCCCTGTCCAGCAAATGGCCTTCACGTCTCTCAAAGGCCTTGTTGCAGATCCAAAAATCTTTGCTGTAAGCGGCCTTGAAATAATTTGCTTGCCGCTTTGCTCTGTACAACCTTCTCCCAATATCACCACGTACAAATCGTTGAATGGTCGTAGCAGCATCACGGTATAAAATGAGCCACTCCAAAGTCCGAGACTGCAAATATTGTCGTCCGTACTTCTGAATAATTATTGCTGCATTGCTCTTTCTAACCGCCTCTTTGTATAAGCGATGCGCTTTCATTTCTTTGTAACGCCTCTGCACTAGGATCGCGGCTGCCTCTTTTTTTTCTTTCGTGTACTTTGTGTAGCGTTGCCAAGTATGAAA
Organism: Stramenopiles sp. TOSAG23-3; assembly: GCA_900128585.1. NCBI lineage: Eukaryota > Stramenopiles sp. TOSAG23-3. The sequence goes on along the minus strand of LT642808.1, from coordinate 1,154 downwards.
ACTTTTTCTTTCGCCAGACACGATGAGATCGTGCATAAACCGACGAACGTTCTTCAATTTTCTGACATGGTCGTGCCATTTGTGAAATACCCGTGCTTCCTTTGCCTTTGCCATGCGACCTACTGCTCTTAACGCACGCCTTTCTTCCCGCTCAAAATGCCTCTTTGCATTTCGCAGCATGTTCTTGGCAAGGTGCGCCCGATACGCTCCCTGGATAACGAGGGCAGCGTGGCGGCGCCGTCGCCCTTCGTTGTACTCTCTGCGTTTTACTCGAGCGCGTTGCATTGCCTGCAATTTTGTTGCGGCCGCGTTGTTTTCCTCGATACTCAGGTGTGTAAACTGAACCCAATCGTGCCAGCATGAATGAAGGACGTGGGAAAAGTGATCCCGTAAGATTCTGCGGATGCCATGCTGTTGGTACGCGTAAGCGTGCCACTTCACTAAAATCCGGTGCTCCAAATGCCTTTGAAGGCGAATCAAATTCATTCTGATCGATTCTTCCTGCTTTTTGTGGTACGCTTTAATATGCTTCAAAACATTTCTGGCATGGAAAGCGCGAAAGCAACGCTGGATCGCCCGGGCCGCGACGTCCTGTTTAGCATGCCATTCCCGGCGCAAGGCGTGAAACTCTTTCCATAGGTTTATTCGCCTCTGAAACTCGCTGCGGAAAACTTTTTTCTTCAACCTGGCCGATCCTGTAAATTTTTTCCAGTAGGCAAGAAACGTGGTGAGAGACTGCCGCACATGCGCTTGAAAACGAGCTTCGGCTTCCTCTTTTTGGTGTTTCTCTACAATTGCCCTTTGCCTTGCTTTTAATTTTGCGACTCGTTCTTCTTCTTCACGTTTTTCCCGGTTTATGCGCTCCTGGTGCTTCCTTTCTTGCTCTATTCTTCGTTTCTTGATAGCGGCTTCCCGCGCTTTCTTCTTTTCCATCTCTCGCTTTCTTTTCTCCCGCTTGGCGTTCGCAATTATGTCCGCATGTTCTTTCGCAATCCGAGCGTCCCTTCGCTCTCTGTAGCGTCGTTGAATGCGAATTATCGCTTTTAATCTAACCTTCTCCATTTGCTCTTCCCATGACACGTTTAACACTGCCATCGACTTCAGGTGTCGCTCGTGCTGCAGTTGCTGTCTCTCAATCCATTGAATAAAGCGCT
>LT642807.1:0-10517 GCA_900128585.1 Stramenopiles sp. TOSAG23-3 | reverse complement strand
TTTCTTTCTTCTTCTTTTCTTTTTACCGTTGACGGATGAGCCTCGAGCTGCTGATGCTGATTGAGATTGCTTCTTCTTTCTTCTTCTTCTCTTCTTCTTCTTTTTTTTATATTATTTTTTATTCTACTCCTCCTCCTTCCTCCTTGTTATTAGTACGTACTACTGGTACTACTACAACAACAACAAAATCTCGCAAAAAAAAAACAACATAATAATTTATATTTTCCATTGCCTTGCATATATATACCCGACCCAATCAATAAAATTCATATTATGGAACAAATTATGTTTGTTATAAAGGAGAGATCGACATTTATAAACGGGTTTTTGTGTTGTGTGTATACAGGATATTAGAGTTCGAATAATTTATCCGTGAGATAGACTGATTGCCGTACCTGCACTTTGGGGGATTCAGCGTTTGGGAGCATACTGACCCCATCAGCATGTCGAAGGTGCAAACGTCCAAAGTCGGGCAGAAAGCATACGTAGTGACGACGAACAAAATGATTGGAAATGCGGTTATTGTCAGAGATTACGAACAGGAGCACATAGATTTTCTTGCCCGTGGCAGCCCACATCCTAGCGAGAGCCAACCGGTAATAGACATTGAGTACGATGTAAAGCAACAGTTAGATAAAATTTACAACGCGCCTCCTCCGAAGTTTAAAGAGTTTCTTCCAACGCAGACCTCCGCGAGACGTGCTAGCAGCAGGCCAAGTAGTAGCAAGAGCGCGAAGAGCAACAAAAACAGGCCGAGCTCTTCCAAGCAGATGTCAACTACGTCCAACGGGAGATCATCGAAGAATTTAGGGATGGGGGGCCCCGCCCGGGATGCCCCCGCCGGCGCCGGTCCGAGTAAGACCGAAAAGGGAGGAAAAGCGGGAGGAAGAAGAGTCGAAAAATATAGAAATAGAACAGCCAGGTAACCGTCGCGGGGGGGGATCGGAAGAGGAAGATTCGGACGATTACGGGGACGACGATGATTACGAAGACGACGATGATTTTGAGTCGGAGGTGGCCAGCACGGCGGCCTCCACTGCAGGAGCGCCATCTCTCCCGGCCCCATCCAGCGCGGGCATGGACGACGAGGAACAGTCTCCCATTCATGCCGCCCTTGCGGACATTACAGAGGCGCTCAACTCTGGTACCGTGAAAGAGTCCCGAATAAAATCCTTTCTGGTCGCATCCAGGGAAGTCAGAGGACTGGTCATTCGCCGTGAAAAGACGGCCAGCAGAGTTTTGACGGCAGTGACGGCCCTTGCCGAGGAGGGCGCCGAGGAAGCCCGCAGCGTGTTGAACGAAGGGGGAATGGCGGTTCTTGCGCTCGTGGTGGACGCTACATTTAAGGTTGATGACGCCCGTCTTCAGCTGGAAGCATTGCAGTGCATGCTACAGGTTGCGCAGTCGTTCGGGGTTCAAAAAAAGGATGCAGTGATCCGAGATTTAGAAATGGAATTTATCATGCAGACACTTTTTAACACCTTTCGAGTCGTTGCGGAGTCGGAGTCGGACCTTCTCCGTGCCCAGGAGGTCGCATGCCGGCTTCTCCGTTACCTTGCCGGCAACGGGGGGGCACGAGCCATAGCACGCTTGCACGAAAACAAAGGGTTTGATGGCATGCGGTACTTGATAGAAGTTTTGGAACGACCGGAAACGCAGGGGAAGCTGCAGTGCCTTGCAAGCTCTTCGGTCCTATCCCTCATCGTTCACAGCCCATCCAATGCGTCGTACGTCAACAACTACAGCGGCCAAAATGGCAACAGCGGAACGACCGTAGTTGCTTCGGCTATAGAGGCCTACGCCCACGACAGCGATGTTCAAGCGCTAGCTGCTCCAGCTACCCAACAATTGTTTCAGAACAGCAGGGTCGTGTATGGGCACAAGTATGATGACGACGAGGACCGGATGTCATACAACAGTTCTTCATTTGGGGGGATGAGTAGGCCCCAAACGGCCAGCCACAGCCGGCCGCATACAGCGTCCACCATGGGAAAGGCGTTGAGGGATAGGAAGCCAGAAATAGAACCGTACAGACCAGGGCAATGGGGCGCTCCCTCTATGGAGACACTAACAAGGGAATACAAAGAGGTCGTTCGCACGATTGCGGGAATTCGCCACTCGGACACGCGAGGGAGAAGGGATGGACGGGGGCTTTCGGGCGATGCGATGAACGCAATCAACCGTTGCGAAGCCAGGAAAAAGTACTTGCTGAACCAAATTCGGATGCTGGAACTAGACAAAACGTACAAGCTGCGTGCTTTGTCCCGGAGGCGAAAAAGAAATTCAACATCCATGCCCGCCCTCCATGCCGTCACGAGCCCACAAAATCCTTACATTTCCCACGGGAAGAAGAAACGGAATAGAAAGCGAAACGCGGGTCACCAGCCTGTTTCGCCATCCCGCGGTCCGATTGACGATGTCACTGGGATGCCGCCAACGATAGAATCGGTTGAACGAACGGTCCAGCGCAAATTCAAGGAGCGGTATTCGCCCCCGAAAGACGCGCAATGGTTCACGGGAAACTTCGCCAAGGACGTTCAAAAATTGAAAACCAAGCTGGGTATTGACTCCGGGCTTGCCGCCCGAAACACCATCAGTCGTAGTAGAGCAAGGGCAAACCCCCTCAGCCCTTCACTGAGCAAAGCAGTGCAGCCAGACCCTGGCCTGGAGCCGCCCAAATGGAACAGTGCCAAGGACCAAAGCGAGATTGAAGTTGCGATCGCAATGATGGACAGGACTAGTGTGCCCGAGGAATCTCCGTACGCCGATATTCCAAAATTCATCAACTGGACGGAAAGGGAATTCAAGCCTGTGATCGATGCCCCTGGATTACGGATCGTGCCATCTCCGTCGAAGCGTCGGCCTAATACAGCTGGTACGCGACAGCGTGGTGGGAAGCGGCGGCCTCGCCGGGTTCGCCCCATGACTTCCACAGGAGCTGTGCGAAGATCCGGCAGCGCGAGCAGTGTCCTGCGGAAAGAAAGTCGTTCGTCGCGCCCGGTATCGTCGCCTTTAGTAAGAAAGGTAACAACGCAAGAAATGTCAATGTCAAGAATCGCGGAAAGGCGAAAGAATTCTAGTGGAATCGGTAGGCCCCAAACAGCATCTGCTGTAAGGAGAGACCACGGCATGCAACCGGCCGCGTCTGCTCCTGCGCTACGAACGGGCAATGTTGGTTTGTTGGAAGGTATCGACGGGAGCATTGGCCCGGATGAGCAGAAGGACGTAACGACCGTAACGCACACCATCAACCAGCAAAACTTTATCATGGTGCCAAACCCAGCGTCGTACCGACCGAGCACCGCCCCCACAACACGGAAAACAAGAACGAAAACCGCGGCCACCAAAAAGCCACGACGGAGGAAAAAGAAGAAGCCAAAGAAAGCGCCAGTCGTAACGGGAGAACCAAAGCCGCCCAGCAAGCTGTACAAAAGACGGAAGCGACAAAACCACACGTTTTCCAAGAGTGTAAAACGACGAGCAAAAAGCAAGATTGAGAAAGAGGAAGAAGCTGCGGCGTTGAAAATCCAATGCATTGCTAGGGGTAAAATGGCAAGAAAGGGGGTAGAGCAGAAGAAGCAAGAAATCCACTCTGCAAAGCAAATACAAAAACTCGCACGGGCGCGGACAGCGCGACAAAAAGTTGCGCAAAAAAGGAAAGAAAGGGATTCTGCCAAACGGATCCAGGCTCTGCACCGTGGAAAGGTTGATCGGAAGCGCGTGGTCAAGCTCAAAGAGGAGAAGGTGGCTGCAGAAAAAATACAGTCTGTTGCCCGCGCGAAACGCGACCGCAAGCGCGTCAATAAAATAAGAGAAGAGAAGAAGGCAGCAGAAGGCATTCAACGGCTGGCTCGAGGGAATGCAGCAAGAGCCCGTGTCGAAAAGTTAAGGGAGGAAAGAAGGAAGAAAGCGGAAGAGGCGAGATTTAAAGCCGAACAACTTGCCGCGGAGCTTGCAGAAGCAGAACAACAAGCCGCAGAAGCCGCGGCAGCTGCTGAAGTGGAGAAACTGAAAGCCGAGCAACTAGCCTCGGGGGGTGAGGCTCCAACGGCAGAGAGTTCCTCCTCGGAGCCCAAATTGGAGCAGCAGACGAGTGCACTATCCGCTCTCGTTCACGAGGAAGACTCATTGACAGAGTCGTTGAAAGCAGGAGGTCGCATAAATTCAATCGCCGAAACTGCAGAAGACACTGGGGAAGTCTCTCTCGCACCGTCTGCAGAACAATGGATCCAGTATTACACCGAAGATGACAATACCCCATACTGGTACAACACTGTTACTGGTGAATCGAGATGGTCCGATCCGAATTTGTCCCTAAACGCTTCTGGAGACGCTTTGTCGCAGGCGGAGAGCGGACAAACCGAAGCAGCGGAAGCGCGAGCAGAGGTCCTTACGACGTTGCATTATGATGTTGCTCAAATAAAGAAAGAGCAAAGTGAGAGTGCCCCTGCCCTTCCGCCGCCAGCGTCGTCTGAGGCAGGAAAGAGCGAGGATAGCTTCATGCACAGTGTGGGGGACGCGGTAATGGCATTGGCGCCGACTTGGTCCTCTAAATACCCGGGGGTTGTTGCAAGCGTGAACAGCGATGGAACATACAATATTTCGTTTGACGATGGGGACTACCAGGAGAATATACCAGGAGAGAATGTTGAAAAACGTGCTTCTGCAGGAAGCCCGGAACCAAAGGAGGAGACCACTCCGAAACCCACCCAATTGTTCAATACTGGGGCGTACGTAAAGGCCACTACCCTAGAATGGGATGAATGGTACCCAGGGAGAATCGTACAATTCGATGCAAACTCTGGCTGTTACAGTGTGCTATTTGATGATGGAGAAAGTCGGGACGATGTAACTGAGGGCAACGTGAAGGAATACAACCCAGCTGGGGATGCTAGACAGGATGTAGCAATTGCGATCGATGGGGAGAAGAAAAAACTAGAGAAGGAGCTACAAAGCCTTGACGACAACTACCAGTACGATTTTGACGAGTTTGAAAACGAAAACACCCCGCAAAAGGTGGTGCAGACGAAGGCTGAGAACAGTACGAACTGGTTCGATGCTGACGAAGAGGACGAGGAGTCGAGCGCATCCTCCTCTGAAGACGATGGTGGCTTTTAACAATAACAGAAGAGGAAGTATTGCCTCGTAGTAAAAACACTATGCATACACTCGTAATTACTAACAAAAAAGTGTCTCAAAGCAGGGAAAACACACTATACACACAACACTATATACACACAACCTGCACGCCCCAATTTCCTAACCGCTCACAACAACGAACAGAAACTCTCGTTCGAATTATTTTTCTCCAGGCTGGAGGCGGGAGACGATTGTCTTCGGTGGCCTACCCTTGGAGTCGTAAAGGTTCTTGCCCCACCAGTTCTACTCACCCAGTCAAACTCTGTCCCCGCTTCCTTCGTCTTTGACGAATCTAGCCCCAAAAACGAGTGTAGCTCTTCCTGGCCGGCTACATTTGGCTGCAGAATTACTTTTTGTATGTAAGCTTGCAACGCTCGCTTCCTCTCTTTCAAAAACTCTTCATTCTTTGGGTTGGGGGAAAACGTTTTCTTCGGAAAGCTGACAACACCTTTTATCCCCAAACTATTATGAAGTTCAGCAAATTGGGAGTAACGACGATAAACCACCCACTGTTTCCCTTCACATTCAACTAAAATTTCATAACTGGAGAAACCTCTGTGAGTTTCCACGTTGGAAATACTCACTACAATGCCACTGGACCCGCTGGACTCCCCCTGTGCAAACGATGACATTATCAGACGACTATTATGAAACGGTATGGAGGGGGAAAGCAATAACCTAAAATTCCGCTTTTAGTTACTATAAAAAATAAAACGCATCGTTATTTTCACCCTCTCATTTCTTTCTTGCATTACTTTACATATAAGTTAAATTTGAATTGATTATATCTTTTATTATTAATTCTATATTAGCTATTCGTTCTAAATATTTTATTTTAAATTATAAGTACATTATATACCGTAGTAGAATACGAGGAGTACACATTTTATTATTTTATTATTATCTGACAACAACAACAGCTGCTATTATTATATATAAATAAATTTCATGAGTTGTAGTTATTTGACACTTTGACACTGCTCTTCTTATATTCGAGGTTGTTGTTTTTGTACTTATTAATATTATATAATACAAGTGTAATAGCTATGTTATTGGATCATTTGATATAAAAATAATAAATAACAGAAAGAAGAAGAAGTCACCACCACACCACGTACACAGCGTACAGTACACAGCGTACAGTACACAGCGTTGACAATTTTAAAGATAGCATCCATTTCCTAATTCTTATTAAAAGAATAGCGTTAAGATGAAATACAATATAATGAATTAGATAGATATATAGCTATAGCATTGGAGTTAGGGAAACCTGAAAAAGTGTTTGTTTTCCTTGGTCGGTGTGGTATGCCAAAAAAAAGAGGGGGGATCACTCCTTGCTGTGAAGAGGTTTGTTTTTTACTTGAATGGTATTCTCTTATTAAATATTAATGTAATGATGCTGCTACTACTACGGAAGGTAGGTTAGGTGGGTTGGTAGTAGGCTGGTTTCTTTTTTCCTTCCCTCCTCCTCCGTGGCGTGGTCTACCTTTCGGCTTCAGTTGGATAATATATCTGCGTTGCAGAGACGACACGTTACGGTCTATATTCCAAACGGTCTGTGGAAGGAGAAGTCACAATGACGGAAGGGTCGTTCGGGAATACTTACAGTAATGTTGACCGTGTCGCCCATCTGAATCGGTAAAATTTCGTTAACGGTCACATAGGAAAGAACCCAAAAGATGGCGTTGAACGTCAGTAAAGCATGTGCATTTCTTATATTGCTCAGCTTCCTAGTTAGCTCTTCGGCCTCTGCAGGCACGGGCCTAAAGAGAACTCATAGTATTTTGCAGAATAGGGGGAACGGTATAGCCTTTTTAGAAAGCAAGGAAGGGGCGATGGGCCGTTCTAAAAAGGGTGGATTAGATAAAATAGCTGACGACGCAGTTGCGGACGGTAAAGCGCAACTTAAAGACGCAGCGATCAACGCTGCTGTTGGAGTTGCAAAGAATAATTTGCCTGATTATCTCCAGCCAAAAAAGCCGAAACGCGAACCAATGCCAGTGATGCCAAAAGATCCCGTGAGGCCGAAAAGTCCACAGTGGATTCGATCTGCGCATACACCAATAGGAATGAAAGAAGCCTGTGTTGGCTGCTTTTACGTGTGGACGTCTGCAAACTCTCACTTAGACGAAAGTGCAGGCTATGAAGCTGTCAAAGACGCCTTTGAAAGAGCGTGCGCTTCGGTAACATCCGTCTTCTTCGACGTCTGCGATTCCATGTTTGAAAACGAGGAAACGATGATTAATGATTATTTGCAGAATGCTCCTATCATAAAAATGTGTTACAACGCCGGGGTGTGCCAGGAGGGGTTAGGAGAGGGGCTGCCGATATAAAATATCCCAGTGGGAGGTCTTCGGCGAGGGGAAAAGCAATTTTACAAAAGGGGGTTTTAAAAAAACAGTAAAAAACTCTTTAAACATACCTTATTTAAATATTTTATTTAAATATACGAATATGAAAAAGACTTAAATTGTTATAAAATGATATCAATTTGGACCTTTTGCTTTTAAAAAAATATTAATTCTCTTACAGCACTAATTAGTCTTCAATAAGCAGCTACAGCCTCCGCAGAAGTGCCATCTCAACAAGAAATGAAATACACACGAAGAGAGTGCGTGCCAGTTCCCCATCCTTCAGAAGAAACGCAAATGCAGACCCATATTTCCTTGCCAAATGCTAATGTTGCTCTTTGCCCCACACGGCATTATTCTTTGTCGTTAGTCGAAGACCGAACACTGCAACCATAAATTGCCCCCACTGGGCAATCCATGACCCTCCTAGAAATGCAGACATGAGAACCTGAGTTGCAAAGACAAGAAAAAACAGCATGGTCTTCACTTCGGTCATCAAAGACGATATTACATATGCAATGACCAGCCTTTCGCCCCCTGTAAGACCGAGCAAAAAGCTTTTATGCGATACGCCTTCCAAAAGGAAAGCGAGGGGCAATAGTAACTTTGCCCAGCGGCTATTGGTAACGTGGCCGTCGCCCCCCCCGGCCACAGCAGAACCACCCCGCTTCGACGGCCAGAAGCATTGGACGAGAAAGGTATACCACAAACACACGGCGCCCCACGGCGGGGCCCAGGCAAACACGACCCCAACCATGGACGGGAAGAGGTACAAAAATAGGTAACAGAAACCAATGTGGTTATTCCGTAGGAAAAACAGAAATCCATCGTAGTGGCACGCACAAAGGAAATTCAACACTACCACGGCGGCCCCCAAAACTGCGGAGAGCAGCACACCAAACAGCGCCATCGCCGCTTCGAACACGCGTGAAGCATTGAAAAGGATGTGGTTTGCATTTTTTACGGCAACTGACATGGATGCATCAAAAACGGTGGCCCCAAGCTTGATGGACCCCGCGGCCAAATCATGCACGCCAGCACTTAAGCTACGGCTTGATTTCATGGCATCCGCAGATTTACCAACTGATCGAGACAGGGACCGCTGCGCCATTGCGTGTTTCCCCTTATCAACAACACCAACGTCCTTTTGTTTTTTCTGTTGCCGGCGCCTCATACGACGCTTTTTGGCAACGGAAGAACTCTGCGAGACACTGTACGCTAAATCAAGCTCGCTCCCGTCGCTGGATGAAATGCTGTTCGTTCTACTACCGCCCGTCGCACTCCCAATGCTGGGAGACGTTTCCGTCGGAAACTGTGCAGTTGGAGAATCTGGGAAGTTGTCCTTGTCAACTTCGGCAGTATCAATACTTGTGGGCGAGGATTTTACTGGTTCGCGCGGGGGGGTGGCAACTGACGCTGGGCTCCCCCCGGCTTGGCTGTCTTGGTCACTTGGACTTTGGGGTTCCTTTCTCTTCGCGTCCGCATTCGTTTCACTGGCTTTGTCCCGGGCAGAAACCGGGGCAACTGCTTCATTCTGATCATTGCCCTTCTCCGAAAACATCAAGCCTCTGCCGACGGGGTTAGCAGCCTTCTTCTTGGCGGCGGTTGACGTTTTCTTCGCCGGACGTTCCGAAGAGCCTTCCCCTGGCATTTTGTGATGATCAGGCTTTGCCCGGCTGCGGCTCTGACTCTGTTCATGCTGCTTCGGGCGATTCGGAGCCATTCTCTCCCCGCGGGGGGGGGGGGCTGGAGCTTCGGTGGATTTGCATCGGCGAGGGTCTGCGCTTGGGCTCCCAACTTGCCGAATTCTTCAACGTTGCGATACTGCCCCGGGGTGTCCTGGTGGTAGACTGGGCTTCTTTCTGCGTGGTCTATGCCGAATCCTGGTGGGGCGAACGGGAGACGGTTCATGCCGACGGCTGCCATCCCCCGGTCCTGTGAGTTGGAATAGAACGAATTTTGAAACTGGTTCGCGCCGTCATCGACAGAGTTAAATTGTTGGTGCTGGAAGGAATTTGCGGCCAGTGACCCCTGGCCGTGACCTTTTGGAGCCGGGTATTCTTGGTACTCCATGCCGTACGGTTCTTGGTTCATCGGAAAGCCAAAGCCACTGTTATTGTTGTCCCCGTGTCTCATAGGGGGAGCGAAGGTCTCGGGCGCATGTTGAGCTGCACGCTGCGAAATCGTTGCCTGCCGTGGCCTGTAAGCTCGCTGCATCGGCTCGTTCAACTCTGGGTCGTTTGTGGGTTTCCAAGAGTTTCGGGCAGGTGCCTGCCCCCCAAAGAGAACGTTGCTGGGGTCCCTTTCTGTATAATACACGTCGTTGTTGGCCTCGTCCAACACGTCGCCGCCCAACCCTTGCAACCAGCTTGACCCACCACCCTGCCCTCCAAGGACAATATTTTCTTCATCTTCATCATCCCCTAAGCCGGATGGCAAATAAAACGCCGCATCCATTACACCACGTTGTCCCCGCCGTCCCTCGCCACAACGGAGATACACCAACCGAAAACGTGCGCTAGTGAATCGGCGGTGCGACTGTTCAACTGACTACTGCCCTACCCAGACCACATACACTGCCGCCCCCGCTGCTCCACTTGCTCTACTCGAATATTTCCCTCTAAGGTTATTGTATGTATAATGCGAGTGTGTCTGTTATAAAAAAATGTTAACCCTTGTAAAACAAATCAATACATCAAATTGTAAATAGAGACGCCAGTGTTTTTTGGTCTGTATAAACTTACAATTCATTGCAACAACAAAAAAAAGTAATAATTATTATTATATTAACTTAACGTGGTGTGGTGTTGTTGGTTGTTGTGTGGTCCCACCTCTCACCTCGTATCTGGTGAATTATATATAATAATAAATACCTTCTAATTTTATGTAAAATGTCCGTCCCATCCATTCCATTATTATTTATCCCTTTTATTATTATTTGTTAGATGTTCTTTCTTTCTTTCTTTCTTTCTTTCTTTCTTTCTTTCTTTCTTTCTTTCTTTCGTTCTTTCGTTCTTTCTTTCTTTC
>LT642805.1:0-10556 GCA_900128585.1 Stramenopiles sp. TOSAG23-3 | reverse complement strand
AGTCAAAATTGGTAACACCGTAGAAACGATAGTTAGCATATCGATATCGTCGAAGAGTGTCAAATTTGTCACCACAAATACGATGACGGCTGCAAGTGTAGTAAATCTGGCGTACTGGGCCAATGGGACACACGCTAATCAAAAACCAACATCGTCGCAAGCAGGGGGGGTCGGTGTGGCGGCAGCCATAACCACCCAAACGGCTGTTAACATGATTCCACCGGTTATTACTGTAGCAGGGCGATTAAATGCCACCACGGTGCATGAGATCTCATTCAGTTATAATGTCCCCGTGTCTGCAACTGCCTGTGATGCCAGCCAATTTGATGTACGTATTAATAATGTGACGGAGCAGGCAGCTGGTTGTCAAGTGTCAGGTGCTAGGGTTGCACTAAACATAAGCTCGCTTCTGGACGGAAGTATGATAATTGACGTTAGTTTTACAAACAAGATGGGGGCTACGAATACGTATATGAGAACCAGCACCGGTGCCGCTGCAGGAAATTTTACTCGGCTTGGTGTTTTGAATATACTTCCGATCAAAACGGCCGTGACAGAGGACAGTTTATCGATTTCACCAAAAATTAGAAACAAGAATACTACTCTCTCGTACAAATTTCAACTAAATGCAGATCTCAGGCTAGCTTCACAGGACTATATTGTTTTATATTTACCCAATTTTCAAACGGGGGGTGCCATTAGTGTTAGTACTAATTGTGGTGAAAGCACAGCTTCGTTTGCAGCATCTTCCCAAGGAAGTTCCGGAGGTGCTGATTTTGGCGTAAAACTTACCGTTCAAACTGCCAATTTAGTCAAGAAAACAGCCTGCACAGTGACATTGACAAATATTAATACCCGCATAGCTCCGGGTTTGCCAGCGTATAAGCAGTCGGTAGTTGTCGCTGCGGATTTAGATTTGGCCCCTGTGCAAATCGCCTCTGTCAGCGGTGCAACCATTAGCATTGGGGGTGTCACAAACGCCCAAGTTGCAGCAACGTCTCTGGTTAAAGCCGGCGATAATGGCTCTCTCGCATTTACCTTTGATGTACCAAACATCGTGCATGTTAAGGGAAGGGTTGCAATAACGTTTCCAGCTGAGTATGATTTGACGGCTGTGCGATTTGGAAGCCACGATACTGCCTCAGCAACAGTGGAAGTTTTGAATGCCTCGTCTTCAGCAACGATTGGTGGCGTTTCTTCCGTCAATAAAACGCATCCACAGATTCTAAAAATTGACTTTCCCGCCAGAACTTCCTCCAAAACGTCAATGAAAATTGTTTTGAAACATATAGTGAACCCAAGACGATCCGGGAAACCTGCGACCAAGTTTAATATTTCTCTTCTGTATGACATTGGAAATAATGGGCAGTACGTATTGGCGGATGAAACAGTGGAAGGTTTCGGAAATCTCCCGGACGTTGCTCCTGGAGAACTGAAAAATGTAATGCTTAGCCTTAACAATACTATTGGTGGAGAGATGGCAACCCTTTCCGTAACATTTGACATCACAAACCCCGTGAATTCGGAATCGGAAATATACATTGAGCCCGATAAATATTTACAAGGTGACGGCTTCGACTTGACAGCAATACAATCAGGGCTTCTTACGCACGCTGGAACGAGTGCCTCAAATGCCGTTACCTGCGCTGCCTCACAACGGAGCATAAAATGCTCTGGGTTAACATCGTCAATTCCAAAAAATTCGGTGGAGTTGAAGCTCCAAGTCTTTCGCATCAGGACTCCGCCAAGGAGTATGTCAACTACAGGAAATGTCACTGTGTATACGAAGGTGCAAGGATTGACCACAGTAGACATAGGTACGAATAAAACAGGGTTTCAAATTGAACCAAACTCTCTGACTTTTGTCAATCAAAGTTTACAATGGACCAACGTGGGTGCAGGAGTCAAGGGTGTCGGGCTTGACTTGTTTTTCAAGCACTTTAACCCGTTAGCGAACATTAGTACTGTCAATATAGAATTCCCTAGCGTTCTTTTGAACCCCACGGTCCCGGCTCTGTCTCCCAAAATATCGGCAGACGGAAATCCTGCTTGCACCAATGTGAGCAGCAGTGGGACGTGGCAACAAATGACACTTGTGCTTCCAATTCCCGCGAAGTGCATATCAACGACGAGTAGGAGTTTAAATATTTCAGTTAGAGGAATCCTTGATAATCCAGCTGTGACTGGGCCTGTAGGCACCATAAAAGTTTCAACGAATTGGAAAGGTAACAATGGTGGTGGTGGAGATTCAATCGATGTAGGGTCAATTGACGGCCCCACTATTATAGAAGCAACGAATCAAAATACGCTTCTGAATATAGACTCCAATGCTCGAACGGGTGACGACACAACTGTGTCATTCGAAATGGAAATGATAAATCCGTTGATAAATTCAACGAACGGGGTTAATCGAACCAACGTTACCCAAGGGACAAAACGATTCATGATACTGTTCCCTGCAGGTTTTGGTGTAAAATCTGTTTTACACCATAACGTGACCATGAGCGATATATCCACAGGCACAGTCATGGTTTTCTCTATTTCAAAATCATCTGATGGGGCGTTTTTGCTTCACCCAAAGATAGACACATTCCAAGTAACCAAGGTAAGGATTACTATTCGGAACGTAACACTTCCGCGGGCGGCCAGAACGTATAATGGATGGAAATTCCGATGCGAGTCGTACAACAGTAATACCAAAACATATGCGCCTTTGGAAATATCGTTAAGTACCCGTCTGACTTCGCTGTCTGACTTATCGCAGCGATTTTCTCGGCTGAAGCAGCTAACAGCCTCTGTAAATATTGACCGTCTTGACGCCAGAAACATAAACTATACCTTCTCTCCAACTTTCAAGAACAAAATCATAGAAAATGATGTCTTTCGCTGTATTTTTGATCCGAACATACAAACTGACACGATTTCTGTGGTATTGGTAAATGGTGAAAACGCCACCGTTAAGCGCAATATCAATCATACAGTGGAAATATTATTTCCCTCTGCTATTGCGTCACAGACCAATTTTAATATAATTTTTAACAATGTGTCCAACCCCAAAAAGGGGCGGGCGAGCACTGACACTGGCAGATATGTCTCTGTGCCTTTTAAAGTCGAACTGCTTTCCGGCGAACAATCGGATGCAAACAGCCTAATAGAAAAACTGGTGCCAGCAGACCTCAACATCACGTTGGGCTACGTTACCTCGGTGATTCATAAAGTGGAATTTTGCGAAATGAAGGAGAACGCGACCAACTCGAGCAGCAGCATCTACAACACTTACTGCAAATTTTCGAAGCCCACTATGGAAACGGACGGAAGCACGGTAGCGTTGATTACTGGAAATCATTTCACCGGTGATGCTGTTCCCCAAGTTATCCATAGAAGTACAGGATTGCCGGATATTTTTATGTCCAAATGCAGACTGGTAAACAATTCGTTTATTGTTTGTAATAGTACCGGGTCGGGCGCAGGCACAGGCAGATATTTTGCAGTTCTTGTTGTCGAAGCGGACAGCAATGCGTACGAAGGTTTTACATGGCAGGAGCAAAAGAATTTTACCGCTCCCAGCATCGATTTGATTCTTCCCATCGACCCTAAAGGGATGGATCTTTTCGAGCAATCGAATACAACGCTAACGGGGTCAAATTTCGGCCCAATCCCAGAGAATGGTAATTACGATCTTCCTACGGCAATATATTTCAACACCGTGTACGAAAACAGAGCTTTGGAAACCTCAAATACTAGTACTAAGTTCTGGTACTCCTCCAATTGCACCGTTGTCGTTGCCCACACGCGCATTAATTGTACCAGTATGCCTTTGAAAGTGGGGTATAAGAGAGACAAAATGAGGTGGAAAGTCACTGTTCAAGGCCAGCAAAGCCCTCTCTCAAGTGCGTACGCCCAATACAAAAGCCCAGTCATTACAAGCCTAACAGACCACAAAGCGCTTTCACTAGCCGGGGGGGATGTGGTCACTCTTATTGGCAACCATTTTGGCCCTGATCTATCAGGGGCAAACCTTTCTATTTCTGCTTGGTATAGAAACAGCAGGAATCTGAGTTTTGTGGCGTCCAACTGCACCATAACCGACGACGACGATGCGTATGATCAGGAAATACGATGCGTTACCCCCTTAGGAGCGGGGGCCGGTTTCAAATGGCAAATTCAAATTGAAGACTTGACCAGTGCATATTCTGAAAACTCGGAAACCCAATACAACACATCGATCATATTCAATGTTACCGCGAACAACAAATATTTTCACACACTGGGAGGCACGCAAGTTACCATAACTGGGGTAAATTTTGGAGGAGCCCCACCGGCAGGAAAATGGGAGGTTTCGGCAACCTATGGTGCCCCTTCTGGTCCAACATACACGGCTAGCGGCTGCGCAATTGTTCCTCGCTCGGGGAATGCGACAGTCGATACGCTGACATGCACAACGGTAAGCGCAAAACCGTTGCACAGAAGAATTGGTATGGTGTGGCAAGTGTTTATTGCGGCCCTAGGGGGAAGCAAGTCCACCCAACAATTTCGATATGCATTACCACAAATTAACACTATAAGCGGTCACACGAGCTTGTCCACGCTAGGCAACGAAACAATTACCTTAACAGGTGATTCATTTGGAGCTGCAACTAGTAACGTAACTCGCGTATATTATTCAAGTAACTTTTTGGGCACTGAATATGGCCCATATGTTCCCAAATGCAGCGTTGTTGGCAACACTATAATTAAATGCCAGTCAGCCCCAGGTGTGGGAGGCCAATTTCGTTGGTTCCTAGAACTAGAAGGGCAAGCGTCTGCGGCAATTACGGACATTACAACGAGATACGCACGCCCGGTAATAAGCAGTGTAACCATTCGGAATGCCTCGAATGTGTCAAGGACAACCCTCAAGAAAGGAGACAGCAAAGTCACTTTGACAGGGTCACAGTTTGGGACCCCCAACAGTAATGGGGTAATGAGGGTAAGGATGCACCGCCACAGGGGTTTAAGAGCATTGTATTACGATCCTACGTGTTCGGATTCTCCGTACGTAGGGATGAAAAATGTAGATTTCTCTTCGTCTGGCTGGTTTTGTCCCCATCGCCATGGAGAAAGCCTTGCTGATCAGTCTATATTTTCAGTAAATTACGCTGGAGCCCTATGGCTATCAAAACTGGGGGAGTATGATTTTTTGGTGGAGCCTGAAATTGGTGACGGCACGGCCATTAAAAATTCTGTCACTTTGTCTATTCATGAACAAGGTAGTCTGAACGTATCCAATTACACAGGTGCTTCAACATTTTCGCATACGTTTGTCGACCCATTTAAACGCCAAACGAAAATGTCAACGTTTGACATACATGTGAACGTTGATGGGCACAAGTTTGCTCGAAAGACCCCAAAATTTCTTCACACCTCCCTTGAATTAAATACGACAATTGAAGGTGCAAAGAGTGACATTAAACTTACGTTTTCGTTTTCGCGCAACCTGTGGCAAGACGATAACATTACTGTCACCCTACCCGGATTTGGATGCTCTACCATTCCCACAAATGAACTTTCATGCGCAGGCAGTGACATTCGTTGGAAACCCTCATCATTCTCGAGCAGTTCTTGCTCTTTTAAGTTGGTCCTTCGCTCTCAAGTCTTGGGCATGAGCCAATTGTGCATTTTACAATTTGCTGGGCATGTTACTTTGCCCAACGTTCCGCAAGCCCGTGATCTTAAATTGCGCACACTAGCAGCATCAGGTTCGGGGCCAAAGTGTACAAATTTTGTCACAATTGCTCAACCTATTCGTCACTCACCACCGATTGGATCTGAATTTTTGGAGAGCTCCATCTCTTTTGGAAACGTAAGTATAGGGGCACCTAGCCGCCTCGCTTTTCGATTTCGTATTTCAAGAACCGTGGAAGAGTCTTATAACATAACGGTATCTCTCCCCGGTTTTGCTCGGGCTGCTGGGGCATCTACCCAAGGCCAAGCTAGTGTAATATTTTGTGGGAATACGACGTGGAAATGGGCTTGGCAGTCCTCAGGGGCTGTAGGTTTGTCTCTTGCATCAAACTCAAACGCATTGGCTGCGCAGCAACTCTGTCATGTGAACCTACCCAAAGTATTTATTGTTCCGTCAAAGTCTACGATAGACGCGACGCTCTTTTCTCCTAATAAACAACTCACAGGAAAACAAATTGTTGACATAAATACAGCTTTGGGTTTTTTTGCAGTAATAGAGGGGGGGGTCACATTTGATAAAGCTGTCGTGGGAGAAAATATATCTTTGAGTATACAGTTTGTCACGAAATCAGTTTTGAACACAAATGATAAAATAGGGATGCAGCTAGAAGGTTTTGATCTATCCCACTCGTCATTAGGACTTAAATGTCCTCCTACTGCCGTTGTTGGCACAAATCAGGTCTCTGTGAACAACAGTAACGGGGTTGTTACTGGCGTACTTACCGAAAACGTCGGTGAAAATACACGCTGCAAATTGCAAATCAATACTATCGAGGCTACCTCGATCAAAGAGGCAAATGACCCAGAGGCATACAAACTGGTAGTTCAACTGCCCAGTGGTGAACTTATTACAGCACCAGCGCTGACGTCACCAGCGGTGTCCTTCCCTAGATTCCGGGTAAAGCTGAAGCCCAAGGGGGACGCTCAGTACATGCTGTTGACAGACAGTGCAGTTGAAACAAGTTCAGATATTCCCAATTGCGTTATCACAGAAAACCATAAAGAAATACAATGCCCCGACTTGCCTAATAGCTTTGGAAAAAACTATACCTTTGTCGTGCAAGTAGGCCTTCAAAATTCTGTAAAATCGATGCAGCAGTTTGAGTATGAATCTCCGGTTATCACGGAAGTGTCACCATCGCTTCTAAACACTGCTGGGAACGAGCTAATCGTAATAAAGGGGTCTAACTTTGGTGCCGACAAAAATTTCTTTGGTGTCTCTTACGGCCCATACACGCCAAGCGGGTGCACTGTTGCAACAACCTCCTTTGTCCTCTGCACATCTTCTGCTGGGGCGGGGGGGGGGCATTCCATTGCCCTTCCGCGTGAAAGTCAACGAACGCATTTATTATCATATCACCCCCCCTCGCTTTCTGCTGTCAGCACGAGTGTATTACCAAATTCCAATAACACGAGGTTGAGGCACCAATCGTATGGTCTATTTGGTTCGACCAGCTTTGAGGAGGTCCACAGGGAGGGAACGGATGGTATACTAGTATACGTTTATGGAAACCATTTTTCGGTTTCTTCAGAGCCAGTGTTCACGTTAGGAAATACCAAGGCTGACGTTATTGCATTTACAAATAATGATGCACTAATACGTTTGAAAGTTCCACCATCGGTAGGAATTGCATCGTTAAATGTCTCTCACACTGATGGCAGTCGCCATTTAACGAAAGGGGCCCTTAACATGGAAATATTTTCATACATGTCTTTCTACCCTTCCATCGCGTACGTGAATGGCTATACGAACGTGTTTTTGAGTGGAGAAAATTTTGGTCACAGTGCAATCCGAGAAGCGTCTCTATTCTTTTATTCAAGCGATTCAAGCGTGTATTTAAAGAACACAGATTTGCAGTATATCAGCCCGAGCTTAGCAGGTGCTACGTCGCCACCGTTTGCTAACAAACAAATGATAGGGCCGTATTTATCCTTCGATGGAAGCCAATCGGTACAGTCCAAAAATGATGCTTCGAAATATTTTACTTTGTACAAAAAACCAGAAGCAGTAACGTTCTTCCCCCGTCACGGTTCTATTGAGGGCGGAACAAAAGTCACCGTAGTGTTCCGACAAGTTTATGTCACAGGCGTCATGCGTGCCAAATTTGGCGACAAACTAGTCCCATGTGACATGTACACGCCTACTACCTTCCACTGTACCTCTCCGGCTGTCCTAAACGAGCAGGACGTGCGCATCCTTATGTCTACGGATTTGGGAACATCTGCAAATTTTGTTATGCTCCCAGGGCACTTTTCCTATAAAGATACCCTTGAATACAACATGGCAGCCTCAAAGATCACCCCCCTTGCATCTCCGCGAGAAGGTATCAAATCGCCTCTTAGTGTTTCTATCGGTGTGGATAGTCGGGCTTCCGGCATCAGTCCTGTTTTTCTGTTTACTGAAACCATGCTGAAAACGCACAATAGCATGTTAAAGAGCGATATTTTCCTGGGAAATCCTTACAACTACACTGCGACGAAGTTGACGTATTTGTTTAGCGCCAACAATTTTCGGTTGCATCAAATTTTGTTGCATCTTCCGGGCTTTCGTGCGGTAAACGGGGCGTTGTTTACTCTGACCGAAGAAGGCTGTGGGCATGCAAAAAACTGGAAAGCGGAATGGAATACTACGGCGGAGATGCTAACGTTTCAATCGGGTAATGATGTACCCTTATCTCCAAAGACAACCTGCAAATTGTCGACCGTTAACAAAGACTTCATTACCCCTCCCAGAGGTCTTGAGAGCAACCAGTTGCCTGCTAATCTATATTTTGCAGTCGGGTTGAAAAGTAATACCACTTCTCCAGTTTCAAACGAGAAACGAACTTCCAGCGCTATTGGGGAGCAGATTTCAAAGTCAATATTACTGCTTTCGTCATCTGAAAAATCTACGCGAACAAATATCACCTTTACTTTAAATGTAACAAAGCTTTCGGGGCAAGATTTACCTGTGGGATATATACAATTGCAATTGCCTGGGTTCGCAAATTACACCAAACATTTACACCAGTCAAGGACATCGTACAGCGCAACGTACTCCCCGGCCGATTCATCTGTCCGATTTACCTTTACAGGCACTGTTGTCTTAAGTCAGTTGTCGCAAATGGACCTGGAGTACTACAATTTGTCAACACCGTCTACCGCACACCCGGAAAATTCCCTTGCATGGATAGTGCGCGTATACAGTACCAGCAATGAACTTCTTGTTCCCTCCACGGCAGTCACTCAATCGCCAAGTATCGGGACGTTACCTATCAAGACGTTACTTTTGAGTGCCCAGCGCATAACACCTTATCGCCCCTTTGTGACTGTGAGGTACACTTTTCGAACAGAAGCTACCATCCCCGCATATACGAACATTTCCATTCAATTGGTAGGATTTGCCTTTGCGGGAAGTCTCAGCGGCCAGACCGGCAAAAACTGTACAAATACAACATTGTCCACCACGTGGATACCTGGAGCAAGCACGCTGGTCTTTTCCCCTACGCTTGCGTTGGGTCCAGGAACTGTCTGTGAACTTGTGGTTGCCACGGGGTTCACGACTTTACCAACACAATACAATATTTACAACGACATGTTCGTGTATCACCAAACACCAGGAAATGAGAACCGACCCGTCGCTAAAGATCGTGTTGTGGGCTCTGTATACAAAGGCCCTGCGCAATATTTTGAGCATAATGCAATATATTTTAATGGGGATGTTCCGACTAGCAGGGGGGACTTGGTTACAGGGATAACATACCGCTTTCGGCACACCGTCAGTTTAGAAGCCGGGGCTAAGTTAATTTTAGGCATGCCACAGTTCTCGTATGCTTACAAGAAAATTAAATCGCTGCTTGTAACGTGCGGAACATTTTCTGTGGACACTTGGGAAGCGTCATGGCAAGCAGAAAATCAGGAACTGCATTTCAGTCTACCGAATAATGTAAAGCATCAAGGAAACCCCATTTGCACATTTACGATTCCATACGGGTTTTTGAGGAAATCCACTTTATTGTCAGAAATCGCCATTTCTAGTAGCGTTTTTGCGAGTGACGTGTCAGTGATAAATTCCACCGTGACCATCACAAATGATGCAAACACGAACAGTCACGTTCTAGGCCAACTACCATTAAGATGCATTGATGAACGAGCATGTGCATGTACGAAAAATTGCAACAATCCCCAAGTGTCGAGTGAAAGGTTCGCATTTTTGAGATCAGAGCTTAATTTCAATACAGGATATGGACACACCGACACGTCGTTGGTGCTTTCGTTTGCTTTAGACTCTTGGAACCGTCTTGCGCCAAACTCTAGCGTGCACTTGACGTTGCCAGGCGTTAATATCTCATTTAGTAATGCATTAGTTGCCCATGGCTGCATGGGTTCTACGTGGACCGCGTCGTGGAATACCAGCACGGCTGAATTGGTCTTATCGGTGGGCCCCTATGATGTTTTGGAGCCCCTAAGTGATTGCTCTATTAAGGTTTCAAACGTTGGATCTTTGGTTTCCAACGTTACCCGCCCGCCAAATTATGACGGGTTTAAAATTTTTGTAACACATGAAGGGGTTCAAAAATCAAAGGTACAAACAATTGATGAAACAAATGCCATCGGTTCTTCGTTGATGGTCTCAGAACTGCTATTGGGTCAAACCGGCCTTGGGGTAACAACCAACGCTACGTATCGTTTCAGGGGATCTTCTCTTGTACCGGCAAACGCCTTGATAAGTTTTGCGTTGAAAGACTTTACGATTACAACGGTTAATCGCGCAGTGTAGTTTAGAAGAAGCCACAATATGCCTTCTATGTAAAATTGAGAAAAAAGATTAGTCATGCTATAAAGGTCTGGAT
>LT642804.1:0-10558 GCA_900128585.1 Stramenopiles sp. TOSAG23-3 | reverse complement strand
TTACTCTGCAGTGGCGCATGGCCATTTGGGGATTGTTAAATTGCTCCTTAAGACAGAAGGGATTGATATTAACAAAACCAGTACAGGTGTAACGCCACTTTGGATAGCAGCAATGATGGGCCATTTAGAAATTGTTAAATTGCTCCTAAACACAGAAGGGATTGATATTAACAAAGATAATGATAAAGGTAGAATGCCACTTTGGTCAATGGAGATGCACGAGAAGCGTGAGGAGCTTTTCAAGCGTCCTTTGGAGGTTTCCGGTGCAACGCCACTTTTGATAGCAACAGCGAAGGGTCATTTAGAAATTGTTAAATTGCTCCTAAACACGGAAGGGATTGATATTAACAAAACCAATAATGACGATGTAACGCCACTTTGGATAGCAGCAGCGCATGGTCATTTGGAAATTGTTAAATTGCTCCTAAACACAGAAGGGATTGATATTAACAAATCCGATAATGACGGTGCAACTAAATTGCTCCTTAAGACAGAAGGGATTGATATTAACAAAACCGATAATGACGGTGCAACGCCATTTTGGGTAGCAGCGGGGAAGGGTCATTTGGAGGTTGTTAAATTGCTCCTTAAGACAGAAGGGATTGATATTAACAAAACCGATAATGACGGTGCAACGCCAATTTACTCTGCATTGGCGCATGGCCATTTGGTGATTGTTGAATTGCTCCTAAGCACAGAAGGGATTGATATTAACAAAACCTTTTGGCATGTGTGTGTGCTTGTCTGTTCTTGTGTTACATTGTATATCTTTCTTCAATTTCTTATCGGAGTTCTTCCAATTCTTCTCGCAGCTGTAGCAGGTGCTCTTTTCGACGGAGTTCTTCGGGGAGTTCTTCCAGTTCCTCTCGTAGTTCTACCATTTGCTCTTATGGTGGCATTAGTGCCTAACTTGGCATTGTGGACTCAGGGTGCTTAGGTAAAAAAAGAAAGGCCTAGGCAGCTTGCCTCGCATGCCTTTCCGATTTGATCGTTGGGAATTAAGCTCACAGCAGCTGCAGACGGATTTGTGGGAACAACTACCCGGTATGGGGCACGTTCAAAAGGGGCTGGTAGCCTTCTAGTTCAATTAAAAACACTATATATACTGCGTGTCGGTATGGCCAAGCAAAACCACGACAGAAATGCAGCCATTTATCAGTAGCACAAACGCAGAGAATGTAGCCAAGCTCGTATTCGAGGCTGCGGACCTCGCTTCTGGCAAATGGGTGGGTAAGGAACGGATCCTTGAAGCAGAGGATCGCATCGTCCGATCAAGGGAATACCTTGAGCAGAACCTGCCTCGCTATGTGCTTGGCAAATACTTTGAGTGCAATGCGGAGAGGCGCTCCTTTCGCACACTGATGACCCTCGTGAGGCAAATTGCACGGTACTCGAAGAGGGCGATTGTGAGACATAAGGTCAATCGCAAGTGCCCCGATGGGCAGTGGCGGACTGGGTATGTCTACAGACTAGTTGCTTAGTTTTTGATAGGATCCTATAACTATAACTATTCATAGTATTATGTTTGAACACATCATTTTTGATAGGATTAATTGAGTACAATTTTTAGTATACTTTTGTAGGTCGGATTTGATGTTCGACAATGAGAACTGAAAAAAAAGGAGTATATAACGTGGCCGTCGACAGACACAGATACAAAAAATTTTATATTGATTTTTTTTTAACACTACTATGAACACAGCACTTACTAACAACGACACAGCATTATCTAACAAGGACACAGCACTGCTGGTGGGTATGACCTCTAACAGCAACACAGCCTTGAGTGAGACCAAGAGCGTAATATCATTCAAAAAGGCGGAAAAACTTCTAAGGTCTCCAACGACCAACGAAATTCGTATTCAGAAAGATTCGAATTATCCTTCCAAAGCGTTTGCGAACACGACTTGGGAGGAGGTCTATGCTGCGGTGAAGGCCGGTTACGACAAGGGTCAGTTCAAGGCATATTATGAACAGCGAGATCCTACCAAGCCGTGTAATTTTCACGTGGATATCGACGACGAAGCAGAGTCTGAAGCTTCATTTGACGAAGACGTGTACCTGAACAATATTCGAAAGGATTTTGATGCTTTTGGAATAGACGAACCGTGGATGCTACAAAAAAGCTGTGGCATAAGTTCGTCTGGGAAGTATAAGGTCTCGTACCACCTCACCATTCCAGCGGTGCGATTCGAGAGCCACAAGCACCTCAAAAGATGGTTCCTGAGTCACTGTACGAAAACCCCACGCCAAGGAGTTGATAAAAATGGAAAACGGACTACGACCAACTTGTATCACCTTGGAAAGACAAAAATCGACATGAGCGTCTACAGCAAGGGAGCATGGAGGTTTCCAATGTGTGCCAAAGAAGGTTCAAATCGAGTCCTGCGGTATCTAGACGAGCCAATGACTTTGGAGGTGTTCAAGAGGCTGTCGATACATTACATTGCACCAAACGCAAGGACTATTCAAGTTGAGCTCCCAAAAGACACTGGTCGCGTCGGGCAGAAAAGGTCACATGTTGCTGGCATTGGTCAAGTGTTGTCTGAGGAAGAAAAGAAACGTTTTCAGCTAGAAGGTGAATTTTTCTATGGCCAGATGCGACCAGATGGTTGGCAGTACATTAAAGCGACATCTAAGGTTTGGAATTGTCCGTTTCAAAGGCACCAGAACAACAGGCAGGTTACAGTCTCCGACAATAAAGTCTATTGTATTGCTTGCAATGAAACGCTGAATGTAGCAAAGAAGCTACGCCAAGGTATAGTTCCAACGGTTCCAAACATTAAGCCAAAAGATCTGTTTCTTGGAACAGATGAGTGCTATGCAAAAACTATGCTTGCATGGTATGGAAAAAATTTCTTATACTCTTCCAAACGAAAAAAGCACTATTTTTGGAATGGAGATTTGTGGGAAATAGCTGATGAACAGGCCTATTACCATATAGAATACTTATATCAGAGATTAAGTGAAATCATTGACAATGAGCTGGAAAACCTTGAAGAGCCACCAGAAGAATCTGTTGTGGAGGATGCAGCATTGCTTCAGGCAACGAAAAAAGTTACCAAATGCAAAGAACTCAAACAGGTAGCCATTAAGGCCTTATCGACGTTAAAAGTTAAACAGGCAAAGGAGTTGGCAAAAATTGAAGGGAAAATAAAGGAATTAAAAGAGAAATATATTGAACATGAAACGAAGGAATCAGAAGAAAAAAATCATGTCAAAAAGGAAATAAAAAAACTGAAAACCCATAAGTCTATGTGCATTGCAAATGCAAAGGTTGAAAAAGAAAAAGCAAGGTCAGTGCGTGACAAAGCTCATTCTGATTTGAACGTTGCCATTGCAAAGGAGAAGAGGGCGCGTGTAGAGTATGATGCAAACCGTACACGAGCAATGGAGGAATACAAGCAGCAGAGGCAAGAACCAAAGGAAAGGAAGAGGGCACTACTGGAAAAGAAGCAACAGATATTGTCATTGCAGAAAAAGGTGACAAAAGACCACATTGTGGCTGAATTCTTTCGCCAGTGCAAGCGACACCTCTCCGTTGATTTCCTTATGGACATCAATGATTCCCAAAAAGAGCTGTTTCATTTCAAGAATGGTGTTGTCAATTTGAAGGATGGATCCTTTCGTAAAAGGGCAAAAACGGACTTTGTCACTCGGTGTTTGGACTATGGTTACACCGGTAGTGACAAACAAACTATCGAAACGGTTACTGCGGCACTAAGGAAAATCAAACCGACAGATGAGTCATTTGAATGGACACTCAGTTGGGCGGGGTACTGCTTAACAGGATATACCAGTGAGACAAAATTCTTCACATGCGTTGGCTACACGTCGTCCAATGCAAAAACTTCTTTGATTCAAATGTTGGTGCAGTGTTTTCCGATTTATGTAAAATCTATTGGAAATGACGCGTTTGACAAAGACAACAAGCAATATGCTAAAAATCTCGGTTGCTTACTGGAACATCCATATAGGATTATTTGGTTGAATGAATGGGGCAATAAGGCCATTGACGAAGATCGATTGTGCAATTTTGTAGATGGGAAAGACTTCCCGATAAAGGTGATTTACGAGAAGAGTGAAATTACCATTGATCCACACGCAAAAATCGTCACTACTGGCAATAATGACCCACGCATAGCTGGTGCAACGAAGGGAACCTACCGCCGAGGTGTTTCGGATATATTTGAGTCGGAGTTTGTAGAAGATGGAACAGAAGACCCAACTCGACACCGATACAAGAAAGACAAGTTGTTCCTTGAAAAGTTCAATGATGATGCTTTTAAAGTAGCATTCTTTCATATTTTGCTCCCTTATGCGAAGAAGTATTGCAATAGCAAGGAAGGCCTGACAGTCCCAAAAAAATATTCTGATCACTTCAAGCAGTGTATCGACGATGGTGATGAGTTTACCGCTGTGTTGGATGAGTTCGTGGTTACACAAGATGATAATGATTGTGTGTCCAAGAAAGAAGTTATGGATATTGTGGACAAATTGAACATCCCACAATATATGAAGGTCTGGAAATTTGTACTAAACAAGTTCAAGAGTAAACGCGTTCTGTATGACAGTCAAAAACGGGGTTCTATTGTTACAGCAGTTGAACTGTCTGCAGCTGCAGGCTATAGAACTATGAAAACACTGCGAACGGTAAAAGTAAAAGGGTATTTCAGGAGATTGAAAATAGTCGGGGCAGGAAATAATCCTACGGATGCCTAAAGTGCCTACCGATTGTCAACTTTTTCTTAGTTCGTTCCTAAAAGTTGTAATTATATAAATTTTATTATTTTTTTCTTTATGTGGAAAAGTTTAGTAAACATAGTCATTTAGGCTCCAAATGTCTCTGGCCGTGGCCCATGATGAGAAAATTCGCGATTCTATGGGACGATATTTCGCTTAACGGATGCCTAAAGTGCCTACCGATAGTAAACTTTTTCTTACTTCGATTCCGAAAATTGCAATTATATAAATTTTATATTTTTTTTCTTTATGTAGAAAAGTTTAGTAAACATAGTCATTTAGGCACCAAATGTCTATTTTCTATTCCTTTGAAAGAAGAGGGGGGATTCGTCTATGGATGCCTCTGTGTGGCCAATTTCGAACTTGGGTATGTAAGAGACAGACAGGACAATTCAAGTAACAAGTACCTACGACTATGACAAACCCTTCCGAACAAGAACACGATCTCCTCTTCCAGACGATACGGCGCGACGATCTCGATTTTCTCCACTACATCATGGCCCTCGACAAGAACGCCTTAGACTGTACGTCCCAGACCACCGGCAGGGAGCTTCTGGACTACGCACTGGAGGTTGCATCAGAGCGCATGTTAGCTGCAGTGCTCCGCTATACGGCAGCTTCGCTCGCACACCCCGCACGACAGACAGGCCCGCAGAGTACATAGGTACTTCAATCATGCCGAGCATGGTACTTGTCTGAGCCTCTTGGCCAGAAACCCTAAGGAAACATTCCAGAGCAAAGTCCTAAGCAGTATCGCTAAAGAAAGCTACCTATGTATTATTTTTTTAAATTAGTAAAACCTTTACTTACTTACACAATGTAAATTATACATACTAACTCACCAGAGCGTAACACTCGTGCTCTTATGCAGACACGCAGACAGTTCAGCTAAACCTAACTGGGCTTTGCCCGCTTGCTCGACGCAGTCACAAGCCTTTTAACCTTCCGCTTGCTACGGCGGGGTGCCTTGGTGTTTCCAAACTTCGAATCCCACAGCCCTTGAGCCTTGACAAGCAGTTGATCCATCGTGCCCGCAAATTTTTTCCAAGACGTGCTCTCGCACCACTCATCAATGCCTTCTCGAGTCTTCCACACTTCTGCTAAGGTCTGCATCAGGAACAGTTGGGCATTCTGTTCGCTGAGGCTCATCTGGCGCATGTCCTTGCAGCGATCATAAAGGGAGCCTGAAGCTTGCAAAGGCGGATCCAGAAAGGTCCAAGGAAAGCAATCGCTTGCTGGGCGGACGTCTGGATGACTCGACCAACGGTCCGCAAGCAGGTCTTTATACCGGCCATCGAAACTCGTAAATGCCTTCATTTCTGCGCTCTTAAATGCTGAATAATGCTTCTCCACAACACGCCTCGAAACATGTGCTTCTCGTTTAATTAGTGCCTTTACCTCGTCCTCCAGAGCCTTGCTAACTGCTGGGTCACTGCAGCCTCTGTAAAAAGCCTGCACTTCGAGGGAACGGTTTGCCGAGCCGTGTCGGCCGAAGAATTTAAATCGAAGCGGAAGACGAAGCGAAAGTTGCAGCGAGGATAAGTGCAAAGGCTTCTGTGTAATTGGACCCACTTGCCCCTCCCCCAGCTTCCCAATGGTGTTGCTCAGCTGCCCTTTCAGTGCCACAAGCATCTTTTTAATACACTTGGAGTTGCTGTTGTTCTCGCTGCCGTACTGCGGAACCTTCAACTCCCGATGCCCATGCACGCCCGGCTTGACAACCCCCAGCGGAGCCCGAAGCCTTCTACCGTCCACGAGTACCTCTACAACTTTAGTCTTTAGGCGTTTCTCAATTTTATCCGATGGCCACACGGCTATTTTTTTTTCCTGAAACGTCAAGACCTCCTCCGGGTTCTGTCGAACAAGCATCTCCTCGCCAAGGTCTTCGATTTCTACAGAAAGAAAATGCTTGTTCCCGTGCCGGAAGCATCCGAGAGGGAAGACATGGCACTGCAAGATTTGGTACAATCCCTCCTCCACTTCATTGGTCGAGATGTAAAGACGAGGCTGGCGAGATTCGGCCGTGCAGGCGTAGCCTGTGATCATCTGAAATGCATGCAGGAGCATTTCAAGGCATTCTGGGAGAAAAGCATAGCCCTCTAGCTGTCCTCCTTCAATGACAAAGTCACCAGAGTCGTAGTGCGGGTTGG
Source organism: Stramenopiles sp. TOSAG23-3 (assembly GCA_900128585.1). Classification (NCBI taxonomy): domain Eukaryota; species Stramenopiles sp. TOSAG23-3. The sequence continues at coordinate 3,665 of LT642804.1, read as the reverse complement.
GGTTGGAGAGGCGAGTCTTCGTTTCGTACTTCTCAATTCGAAAGCCAGACTCTGTCTTGATAACAAAGAGGCCATAAGCTAATTCTTCCATATGCGCCTGCCCTGCATTTCGAAGCAGTGCCTTCCAGTCCCATTCGCTAAGGACCTGAAGCAAGAACAATGACGTTTCTCGTATACTAAAGGTATAAGAGAGATAGGCAGGAAGGAAGGAACGGAAGACGCACAACCACTCTTCGTCACGCTTCATTGTTCGCAGTTTCAGGCACACAGCATCCAAGAGAAATCCACAGGATTGTCCCACAAGTGCGGCCTCTCTTTGGATAACCTGATTCTTCCCCTTCAAAGCAATAGCAACCGCAGCACGCTGAAGACGTTTGTAGACCACCGCTTTTCGAGCAATCAATGCTTCAACCCAGACGACTCCGAGCTCTTTTGTGAGAAGTACGCGCACAAAATCATCAAAGGTTCGTGCCTTAATGTGCTTCCGATTAAGCCAGAGCGCTTCCAGCACAGAGAATACCTCTGAAGAGGCTCCCCGCCTATGAAAGCTCTTCAGTACCTTTTCTTTAACGTCCCATTTTACACCTTCCTTTTTCGGAATATTGAAGGGAATTCTTGACGACCATCGCTGAATCAGCTTCTTCAATTCGTTGTAGGGTGGCCAGTCAAGCATGCCCTGCGCGATTTCCGCAAACGAGCCGTCGTTTGGGCCCTTCAGGGTCTTCTGGTTTCCGGTAATGGCTTCGTTCTCCTGCATGGTCCGTTTTTGTTCACTTTTCCGGCACTTTCTGGCAACCGAGCGAGCGTTTTGGCAGGCAAGGATTGCTTCTGCAGTAATCTGCTTCGCCCAAGGCTGGTTGGCGGCGTAGCCATATAGGAGAGTGAGTAGGGCGTCCTCCAGCTTTGCCGAGAACCGTGCGATGCAGATACCACTGTCCGTTCTCGATAAATTGAAGAATTCGTCGTTCAGCGCACTCTCGATTTCAGTGGCAGTGAGCGGAACTTTCGCAGGGCAGTCCGCAATGACTGCGTAGACGCGTTTGCGCTCCTGCCCGAGCGCTACACGTTCGACTTGGAAGCGTTTTCTAGCTGTCTCAAGAAACGCCGCAATACGCTTCACCGTTTGGCGTGGGGGAGCATTTTGCTTGTGAAGGTCAGCCATCTCCTTCGAGAGCTCGGGCGGGAGTCTGCTGAGCGTACTGTAATTACCCTTGTACCACTGAATGGCACGGCGGAGAGCCTGCAAACGCTTTGGAGACGGGCTCTTGGTCCACTTTTGAAGGGCCCCCTCGACGTCTTCTTGGCTCGTAAGCAGAGCAAGGGTGCTCTTGGTGTAGTTAAAAAGGTTGTACAAGGGTATCGTATTCGTCGAGCGGGCAGAAACTAAGACATTTTCTTTCCGCAAAACGTCCCTGACGAGTTTCATTGTTTTCTTTTGTTGCACGTTGGAGGTCTGAAGCTTGGCAATAACTGGCCGCCTGCGTTCCCTGACCTCGGCATTAACCCCAAAATCGGAGATCCAGACTTCTTTTGTGATTGCATCATAGAATATTGCACCAGTCGCTGAAGCTTTTTTGCACCCATATTCTACACGGACCGCATTCGTATGCTTCACTTGTCTGCCCAGACGTTCCGGAAAATTTTTGAAGTCTGTTACGAGGAGTACGTGCGGAGGCATAGTATAAGGGCAGGGTTTGGTTGTTGGCGTTTTCGATAATTTCAAAGAATTTTCTTTTCCTCCATCTTCAAAGAAGAATTCTGGAGTAAAATAATAAAAAGAAGAAGAAAAGTCCGGCGCTAGTCTCGACCTTAGAAAATTATCTGGAACGTTCTGCTGATAAATACTTCGCTGTGTCAATAGAAGGTTTTGATAAGAGGCAATAGCGTTGGGAATCATGTTGTTGCAAACTGCTATTTGGTTAAAAACACTTGTGTGCGTAAAAAAAGATCAATAAAGATTTGTGGTTGTAATTAGCTGTAAGAATACATGCTGGGGTCCAAGTCCTCTTTCATCCTTCCGCCGGACGGACTTGTTGGTACTCGTTTACGAAGACACTATGACGTTTTGATAGGGTTCCAGCACCCCCTAATGCCCTTGTACAGTCACTGTTTAAGGTATTTTCCACTAGGAGCAGAGCCTAGGAGGACGGAGGAAAAAATTCCGAAAGCAGGGGCAGAGCATTGAAACCTTGGGAATGTTTTTGGAAATTGGAATTCCCAAGCTCGGCCCAATGCTACGCGGCTGCTGGCGTTCTGGGTACCGGTACAGATACAATTGATCGCCATATTGAAATATATAAATATCATTATCGCAAATAGCATTAAATAACATAGGCCACCTTAGGCGGATGAAAAATCGTTTGAACGGCGACGACATTATGCATGCGATACCAGACTAACTATTTGGATATTTTTTGTTGGAAAAATTGGTGTGATCTACAAGTAAATAGCAAGTATTTTGGATATTTGTTTGTCCAAAAATTATTTTTTGGATATTTTTTGTTGGAAAACTTGGGGATCTACAACTAAATAGCATCAAATAGCGCACCAACTATTTAAAGGATGCTGTGCCCGTTCATAATCACATCGTTACAAGGGTTGTAGCGTTGCGAAACACATGTGTGGGATACTAGCTTCGAGCGGCTGCTTTATTACACCATTTAGCTTCTGTATCGACAATCGAAAAGCAGTGTTTTTAGTAGTCTGTTCAGGTTTAACATAGGGAAGAGAATACTAAATCCTATGTATTAAGTACAATTTCATACCGAAAAGAAGGAAAAAAAATGCCCCCTTGCTTTTTTCCTCCTCTATTTTTTTGGCAATTACAATAAGAAATAATTTTTATGTGCAAGATTGAAAAAAGCTATTTATTGTATATGTTACATTAGCAATAATTCTTCTAGCAGTTGTCAACCCGTTCTTGAGGAGCGGTACAATAGTTGACTCAGTATTCCAATTAAAGTAACCGAAAAGGTACCGCAAGATTTATTCAGTTATAAGTTACCGTGAAGTTAATTTGTTGGTATAAAACTGATGGCTTTTTCCGACTCGAAACAAAAATGGGAAGAATCGGGGCTGGATAGCGACGACGAAGATCCGGGAAAATCAAACAACTACAATACAGAATTAATGGTTGGTGCAGCAGTGGCGACGGCAGCTCTAGGTTATTATTTAGTGAGTAATGCAGGAAATTCATCTCCCGACTTAAGCGGTGAAGCTGGTCTTTCGGAGTCACTTGATAACAAACTGCCCGCAAGTTCGTGGAAGCGTGAGAACTCTAAAAAGACGCTACCTCAGTTGTCTGAGTTGAAATTTTCGAGGAATATTCTACACGCCCCTTGGGCTTCTGAAACCGACGTTTGGGATTATGACTTACAGAAATGGCACAAAGATTGTTCCCCAGAAAGCGAACTTCTCACAATATACCGTTATTTAGTGGCTGCGAATACTGAAATAGACCAGCTCCAAGATCATCAAATGATACAAGAGTTAAACCAAACTCAGGTCAGCAACTTTAACGTAGCGAGTGATAACACGTGGGATAAAAAAGTAGCAACTTTATTTGGCAAAGATTCATGTGTTAAGCTAAAAGAACGCCTTGAAACGCTGCGTGAGTATCTCAGCAGATACGAGGAGTGGGACAGTGAGCTTGATGAAGCGTTGGG